>JAQZBX010060561.1:0-17280 GCA_029593785.1 Cabassous unicinctus | reverse complement strand
AGAAAAGACTTAAAGAGTGATTTCAGACTTTTTTTTTTTTTTTAAAAACATAACCCTTTTTATTAAAGTAACTCTTACTCAGAATCACAAAATATGAAATCCCAAAGGATGTCTGCCCTGTTCAAAGTGAAAGCAGAGGGGCGGATGTGGCTCAAATGGTTGGGCGTCCGTCTGCCATATGGAGGGACCTGGGTTCGATCCCCGGGACCTCCCGGTAAAATAAAAATATATATATAGAAGGCGCATGGGCTGCCAGGCTCTGTGTGCCGGTGAGCCGCCAGGCCCCGGGAGCCGTGCAACAAGATGATGATAAAAGAAGAGATACAAGACGAGATGCTCCGAAAGCTCCGAAAACCAGGAGCCGAGGTGGCGCAGATGGCTAGAACACCTCTCTCCTACATCGGAGGTCTCCAGGATCAAAACCTGGTGAAGACTGGAGGAGAAGGATGAGAAGAGATGAAACAGACACAGAGAATTGCCCAGCGAATGGACACAAAACAGCAAATGGGGAAAGGGGGCTTTAAAATGGATCAAGTAAAATAAATAAATCTTTAAAAAAAACCAAAGTGAAAGCAGAGTTTCTGATCGAATGTGCCATTCTCTGGGCGAGTAGACTGTGAGCTGCCCAGCCCTGGGGTACCAGTTACAGGCTACGTAGTGCCAGGCAACGGCCCCACTCCTCTCCACCTCACCTGTTCCTGAGGCCAGTGATTTTCCCCAACTAAATTACTAACAGCACCACCTTTTGCTCCCAAATGTATTTCCAGTCTGAGCAAATAAATTTTATGGCTACACAACCCATAAGGTGTCTTCCTCTAGGATACCCTTAGGCTGTGCTGAACACAGTTTGAAAACCACCAACTTACATGAAAAAGAATTCATTCAGGATACAATTTGTGGAATGCCTTCTATGAGCCCTTCATGGGTAGGAAATATACCCTCCTCCAGGGCAGTGGAAGCCCAGCTAAGGAACAGGACAGCCTGATGGGCTAGAGGGACATTCCCAGAGCCTTTAGCCACCCAGCACCCAAGTACCAGACAGAAAGGCCTTGGGACCTCAGAGAAGATCTACGCAGCTAAGGGAGAGATCTCCAAAGCGTCTGCAGTCTCAGACCCGTGAGTGACCCGTCTTTTCAACAATACAAGAGCACTGCCATGATGACTGACTAAGCAGCCCCTGCAGCCACTGGAGGCCACTGGAGAGGTGCCCGATGAAGTGTTCATGGGACACCCACATCTGACTGCCAACAGTGAACCCAGTGAATAGTGGCCCTCCTACTGCCCCCAAGCCATGCCCCACAGAGCTGGCCAAAAAAAGGGTGAGAAAAATCCCAGGAAGAAGAAAAAGGGAAATAGAAGAGTGGAGAATGGAAGGAGAGGAAGGGGAAGGAAAAAAGAGGAAGGTTAATGGGAAATCTAGGCTCATATACCTTACCTTCATTTTCAGCAGCTGGTTTTCAACTTGCGCAACCTCTAACTGCCTCTGCTTTTCCCGCAGCTTGCCCATGGATGCTTCATATGTCCGCTGCAAATTTCTGATTTGATCCTTAATGTTGCTGTTTTCCAAAGTAACATCCACAAGTGTTTTCTGTTGGGATTTAAAAAAAAAAACCTCAGACAGTGGTGTGAGAATAGCCAAAGTCATGACTGGGAAGTCCCTTTTGTCACTTGCCAGTGAGGCAGAGGTCAGCCACAGCAGCTGCCAGTGTGGGAACCTGTATTTAAGGCCTCCCAGTGTTTGAAGGGCCTGCCACCTTGTAGTTAGGTAGCCCAGAGAGCTTCTTCACAACTTTCCCATGGCTGCTGTCAACTCTACTTCCCACCATTAGGATGGATGGAAATGGATGAAAATGGAATCTTCCTATGGAAAAATGTCCATAATACATAATTTTACATGGGAAAAAATGGGTTTGACAATAGTTAAGTACAGAACAATCTCATTTTGAGAAAAATATGTAAGCATTTGTTCAAATATGTGTTTATGCACAGGGAAAAAAAAGAGTAGGAGTAAATGCACCAAAATCCAAATAATAGTTTTTGCCCTGTGATAGAACTATGGATTTTTATTTTCTTGTGGTTTTCTATATTTTCCAAATTCCCAAAATGAAACTGGAAAAAACATATGAGTTTTGTAGAATGGAGATATCCGTCTTTTTACTTAAAGAGGCTATCACTTCTGTACTTCTAGACTGCTTGGTAGGATAGGGAGAACATGGCTGAGGTTATTCCAGTGCCTGCAAATGCTTCATCTTTCTCCCTTGGGCCGAGAAGGGTGATGAAAAAGGAGCACCAGGAGGAAGTAGAGTTTGGTGAATCAGACAAGTACCTGATAAAAGCCTGTTAGTCATAGCTCCAGACCACCACAGGAGCAAGAATGTTTAAAATTAATTTTGTTGCTCCTTACTGCTTTGATTTCTACTTGGTTGACTTACTTTACTAAGAATTGGCTTCCACAAACCCCAGGATTCCCACCCTGGACAATGAGTTATGGGTATCCAATACCACCTCTCCAAGTCATCTGCAACTTCAAACTAGAAGATTTGAAAGCCCTGGTGTTGGGCACAATCTCTTAACACCTTTGTCGTCTTTGTAGATGATCAGTCTCTAAAGCTTCTACAACTTCGTAGTGTCCACTTTGGACACTAAGCCTCTCATTCCTAAACTTACTTGAATCAGGAAAAAGGATGGTGGTAAATAGATATTCAAGGAAATACTGCCGCCATTTGGAAGCATGGAATCGCAGACCATTTGAGATGCAAGGGGCTTTAGAAACCCCAGCCCATCCACCCACACTCCTAACCACAATGGCTTTGTAGACATTAATCTTTTTCTCATGAACCTACAATCTGGACCAAGAGAGCAGGGTTTTTCTAGTCCTGGCTCTGTCACTAGCTAGATGTCTGTTTAAGTCATTTCTCTCTGTAAGCCTGTTTCTTTAATCTGTAAAATAATGGGGGTGGAATTGGTCATCTCAACATTTCTTTATAGCTCTAACATTCTATGAAATCAAAGCAAAGGTCTGGTCTCCTTGTCAGCAATGATGAACATGGGCTAGAACTGGCAGTGAAAGAGGTAGGGACCTGGCTTAAATATGAGACAAGTACCTTTTGATTCAGTTGAGTTTTCCAGCTAGAGGATGAAAGCTTTTTTGTTTTTTTTAACAATGGTTGAATCTTTTAGTTTTAAGGTTCCTTTGGCTGCCTGGGACTAAGAAACTGGATGATAACTAGGAGGTGGTCAAGATATCTGGGTTAAGGTTGATCCCTGGGTTAAGTGTCTTGAGTGTCAGCTGAAAGGCAAATCAGAAGTATAATGGGGGAAGGAAAGCCATAGATTTAGTACAGATAACAACTTTTAACTCAAGTGAGAAAAAGAGCTTTCCAGTTGGCTGGGAATGAGAAGATGTCCAAGAGGGAAAGAAAGGAAGTCTTGGAGAGCCTCCTTGATGGCAGGAGAAAGGCAAAACAAAGGCTACTAAGTGGACCAGAATCCAAGATGGGGCTTGGCCTGGTGCCAGGGGAAAACTGGCACACACCAAGGAGAGCCAGGAAAGGGGCGGGCCTCCAGAGAAACCCAAACACAAGGCCCACCCAGTCCCACTGCTGGACCGTGGCCTGGCTTTGTTTTTGTCACTTCTGCCATATCAGTGTTATTAGAGAATACCAAGTTCCAGGGGAAGCAGACAATCCCAGTGTGAATATTTGTTTGCTTATCTAATAAATTATTTACATTAGACCAGAAAGGATTTGAAATCACTTGTGGAACTTTTAAAAGGACAGTAAACAGATAAGGGCCGAATAACAAAGTAAGAGGAGGGTCAGAAATGAAGGCCAAGGGAAGCTATTTCAGGTGAATATAACACTTTGTTCTGAACAATTTCAAGTTAATTTGCATGTGCAGTAGTAGACTCAGTTGGAAGGGTAAAAGCACTTTTATCATTGAAGTGCTGTTGACAACACACTTTCACAACTTTTTACAACGCAGTGTCTTTCTGTTTTCCCATCTAGTGCTACAAGACATTCTTTGGGATACACATGATTCTTGCGAATGCAAAATAATTTCCAAATTAAGAAAAGTACTTAAAAAGTTTTAGGAGTTACTTACCAATAATGAATACAGATTGCCTTTGGTGGAACCTCTGTACCACTGGGGCTATAGTGAGAAAGGGGCTGGTATGCTGTGATAGGCACTGACACTTTACAGCACTCAGGTATCTTGTAGACCAACCTACATCTCTAGCACTAAACTCGAGATCTAGACCCTCATTGTAATGAGGGCAGAACCAACCGCAATTCAAAGGTTTAGAGTCTCAGCTTGGAAACATTACCTTCAACTTCTTTCACTGTCTTCCTGACACACTCTTTTGTGTGGCTATGCTCAAGCATTCTGAATAATGAGCTAAGGATATTCTGTGACTTACGTTTCTGCAGAGGAGCCAGGCCTTCCCCTGATCAAGCATGGTTCCGCTGTAACAGAGGGGCAGGCTGTCTAACAGTGAGAAGATGAATACCTGCAGGCCAATGGAGTCCGATGCCAATGCTGCGTTCATGGAATTAAAACTATCCAGGGCTGATGACTGTGTTTGGATGTGATTCTCTAGATAGTCCTGCTGAGCATGTGAAACCTAGACAGATTGAAGAGAAAGTTACTCAAAACCAATCCATACACCCTCAAAAAATCTTCAGTCAGGTTGGAACTTCTTTCTGATAGCAGCCATGTCCTCTCCAGCAATATTTTAAGTGGAGCTTTAAATTAAAAAGTTATCCTCGACATGACCCAGAGTAAAAAGAAAATAACAGTTTTCCTTTGGATAGCATGTTCACTATCACCCACAGAGCCTCAGCTAGTCCTCATAACAACACTGTGCAGCAGTCAGCACGTTCCTCTTTGCCAAGCAGGACACAGAATCAGAGAGGCTGCGAGCCAAACAGCCAAGAAGTGGCACAGCTAGAACTGGAGCCCAGGTGGAAGGAACCAAGTGCTATCTTGCTTTTTCTACTCACCATAAAAGGATATACTTTGAGCTCACCCAATTCTCAAAAGTTGTTTTGTTGTTTTTATTATTATTATTGTCCTCATTGAATGTGTGTGTTTAACATATTTGAGACCAGAAAAGTCAATGGTTTTGGTTTTCAACTGACTTAAAGATTGCTTGTACTCTGGTGTTCATCATGATTTCTACTTAGATCTGCCCTTGAACCCTTTTTACTGCCCTTCATGGCTATTTGCTAAACTAAGAGGTATAACAAATGCTGGGGAAGTTACTGATAAAAGAATAAATATTGGAGACATTTATGAGGACATGAAACTGGAGGGGGAATACCTTTGCCAAATCATGCTCTGAGTTTGAAGAGATATTGTCTAGTAATCATTATCATTTTCATTATTAGCTGGTTTAGCCCCTACCTCCTTCCTCACAGAGGGAGAGGTAATTAGCAAACACTAATAATATCATTAAGAAAATAAAACCAGCAAAGCAAACCTGAGATTTGGCAAATGTACCACACATGTACTACACTCGACACCTACTGGCTATGTTTGGTAATAGCCCACAGCAGGGAAGGCAACAGCAAGTCAACCAATGAGTACAACACGTTGCTGGACACTTCCACAAAAGTAGTACTCACAAGACCTACAGCCACAAGAGAGTCAAGATAGTAAACGAACAAGTGCCACATTGTTAAATTGTGTGGTACTCAGGCTGTCATCCCGCAATCTGGAAGAGATGGGGAGTGTTTCAAGAGGCAGGTCTTGAGCTCAACCTAGAGAAGGGCTGGCTGTAGATAAGCAGGGAGGTAGCAGAACGAGGGGTAAGGGTTCCAAGGCTAGGGATGGACCTCTGTGTGGCCTTTGGGAGCCACAGGATGCAACCTGGCTGAAACAGTGGGCCAGGACCAGAACTGGTGGTATGTTCCTGTCCAGGCGTGTCTGTATAGAAGCACTGCTTTAGCCATCTTAATCTAGCTGTAGGATGTGGTATAGTCTGGGGGAAGAAGAGACTCTAGGCAGAGAGATGAGATTTCTGTGGTGGTTTTGGTCTGAGGAAATGAGGGTGTGCAAGAGAAGGCAACAGCAAGCAAGAGGCAGGGTCTTGTTTATGCATTGCATCCACTGCAAATCTACCGCTTTGATTACAGTCATAGGTGCCTGTCATTGGATGACAGAGTGAATTTCCATAAGTATGCAAGAATTTCCCAAGTCCTGCCTATATGCCAGAGAGAACGAGATTAGGTGGATATATTTATGTTCCCTCACTCCTATAATTAATGTGTCAGGTGTTACTTAAGCAGAAAATCTCACAGCCCAGCCACAAACCAAACTCTCATGCACCTCTGTTGTAACTGCTCCTCTTTCCTGCAGATATCAACTCTTACGGAAGGTATGTGCACGTAGTCATAGCTTTTTAGCGTTGTGATTATGAAAAACAAATACTTAAGGAAGCCCCCCATAGGCATTAGTTTAGTTATAGCAGAGGAAGGTTATCATTTTTAAAATTTGTGAGTAGGTGATACATTCACATGCTTCAAATATTTAAAAAGTACAAAACACACACAGTGAAAAAATATTCCCCTTTCTCTTCTGTTCCATCTGCTCAGTTACCACCCTGCCCACCCCCACAACTAGGAACCACTGCTTATTAATTTCTTGAATATCTATCCAGTAACTTTTTATGCACAAACAAGACATTTTCGATGTATTCAATTTCCCTTCTTGTTTTACACAAATGATACCATTCGATAAACATTTTCCCACATCTGGCCTTTTTCATCATCAACTTTACATCTTCAAAAATCTTTCTTTTTGAAGAGTTTAGCATGTGTTTCTCTCCCCAACCCCTCAGCAAATGCAGATATTCTATTACAGACATATTACAGAATTTCTTTGACTTGCCCCATCTTCATGAACATTCAAGTTACCACTCTTTTACTATTACAAATAGTGCTGCAATAAATAACTTCATACATATGTCATTTCACAAGTGTCAGAGTTTATCACAGAATAAAACCTTAGGAATAGAATTGCTGGGTCAAATGATATAGGCATTTGTAATGATAGATATTGCCAAATTGTCCTCCCTAAGAGTAATATAACTTTATACCCCCACCAGCAACCTGCCTCCATCCCCACAGAATTGCAAACACGGTGTCACATCCCACTCGTAAAGTTTTGTCAGTCTAACAGAAAAAAATTATCTCTCAGAAGGGTTTTAATCCACATTTCTCAGGTTGTGAGTAAAGCTGTCATACATTTATGAGCTCGCCATCTCTCCAGTACTCTACTTTATCTGTTCAAATATTTTGCCGGTTTTTTATGAGTTGTAGTGTTTATCTTCTTTATTTATAGAATCTATTTAAATATTCAGAAAATTCATCTATGGTCTGTAACATGAAGGGCAAATAATTTTTCCCAGTCGTCATCTGACTTTGATGATTTTGCCTTGCAGAAGTGCTTCATTTTCATGTAGTCAAAAGTCCTCAACCTTTTCTTTTGTGGCTTCTGGATTTTATGTCATAGTGAGAAAGACCTTCCCATTCGAAGGTTATAAAAGAATTCACCTTTTGTCTTCTGATGCATTTATGTTTCATTTTTTAGCATTTAGATCTTTAATCCATTTGGAATATATATTTAGTTTCTCACCAGCATCCACTGATTAGTCCATTTTCTTTCCTTTATTTGAAATACCACATTTGTCATATGTTGGGGGTACATTTCTGGCCTTTTTTTCATTGATATCTCTGCATTCATGAGCCAGTACTCCACTGGTTTTTTCCCCTTTTATTAGAGAGGTTGTTGGTTTACAGAGCAATCATGCACAAAATACAGGATTCTCATCTACCACCCCACTACCAACACCGTACAAAACATTTGTTACAATTGATGATAGCACATTTTAATAATTGTGCTATTAATGAAAGTTCATGGTTTAGCTTAGGGTTCACTATGTAGTGTAGTTCCATGGAATTTTTTAAAAATTTATATTCTGTTACCACATATATAACCTAACATTTCTCCTTTGAATCAGTCATATTCAGATATATATTTCAGTGCTGTTAATTGCATTCCCAATGTTGTGCTACCATCACTACCATCCATTACCAAAATATTTCCATCATTCCAAATAAGAAACCTGTATATTTTAAGCTTTAATTTCCCATTCCCTAAACCCACCCCATTCCCGGCTAACCTATATTCTAGATTCTGACTCTAAGAGTTTGCTTATTCTGATTGTTTCAAATTAGTGAGACCATACAACATTTGTTCTTTTGTGTCTGGCTTATTTCACACAACATAATGTCTTCAATGTATTCAAGTTGTCACACGTATCAGGACTTCATTCCTTTTTATGGCTGAACAATATTCCATTGCATAGATATACCACTTTTTACTTACCCATTCATCAATTGATGGATACTTGGGTTACCTCCATCTTTTGACAATTGTGAATAATGCTGCTATGAACATCAATGTGCAAATATTGGTTCGAGACCCTGCTTTCAATTCTTTCGGTTATATGCCTAGCAGTGAGATTGTCGGGTCATATGGTAGTTCTATACCTAGCTTTCCAAGGAACTGCCAAACTGTCTTCCACAGCAGCTGCACCATTCTACATTGCCACCAGCAATGAATGAGTGTTCTATTTCTCTGCATCATCTCCAACATTTGTTATTTTCCATTTTTTAATAGCAGCCATTTTAATGGGTATGAAATGGTACCTCACTGTGGTTTTGATTTGCATTTCTCTGATTAATGATGTTTAGCATCTTTTCATGATGACTATTTGCATATCTTCTTTGGAGAGATGTCTACTCATGTCTTTTGTCCATTTTTTAATTGGGTAGTTTGTCTTTTTATTAAGTTGAAGAATTTCTTTATATATACTGGATATTAATCCTTTATCAGTTATGTGGTTTCCAAATATTTTCTCCCATTGTGTAGGTTGTCTTTTTACTTTCATGATAAAGTCCTTTGGGGAACAAAAGTTGTTTTTTTTGTTTGTTTGTTTTTTTATGAGGTCCCATTTATCTATTTTTTCTTTGGTTGCTTGTGCTTTGGGTGTAAAGTCTAAGAAACAATTGATTAACACAAGGTCCTGAAGATGCTTCCTTATATTTTCTTGTAGGTGTTTGATAGTTATGGCCCTTATATTTAAGTCTTTGATCCATTTTGGGTTGATTTTTGTATATGGTGTGAAGTAGGGGGTCTTTTTTTTTTTTTTGGCAAATGGAGATTCAATTTTCCCACCACTATTTGTTGAAGAGACTATTCTTTCCCAATTGAGAGATCTTTGCCACATTGTTAAAAATAAGTTGGCCATAAATATGAGGGTTGATTTCTGAGCTCTCAATTCTATTTCATTGGTCTATATGTCTGTCCTTGTGCAGGATCGTCCTATTTTGATTACTGTGGCTTTGTTATAAGTTTTAAGATTGGGAAGTATGAGACCTCCAACTTCACTCTTCTTTCTCAAGATGGTTTTATTAATAGCTATTTGACGATTGGCTTTTCCATTTCTGCAAAAGTTTTTGGAATTTTGATAGGAAGTGCATTGAACCTATAAATTGCTTGGGGGTAGTATTGACATCGTAATGATATTTAGTCTTCTAATCCATGAATATGGAATATCCCTCCATTTATTTAGGTCTTCTTTAATTTCTTTTAGCAATGTTTTATAGGTTTCTGTGTACAAGGTCTTTTACATCCTTGATTAGATTTATTCCCAGCTATTTGATTCTTTTGGTTGCTATTTGTGGCAGTTTAGTATTGTTTATGAATTCCAAAAAATAGATATTGGGTTGTGTTTGTAAACTGGTCTGTTCCTCTAGGAGTATTAGATTGTATTAGACTCAGAGGCTTCACTTTTACTTTATTAAATCAAGATTAGGGCTTTGATTCAGCCATGTCAGTAGGATGTTGAATCTCTGCCCCCTTGGTGGGCAGAAACTCACACAGTAAATACACAGAGAAGAAGAGCACAGAGGAAGAGAGACAGCTCATTAGACATGGCAGAGGCCCCAGAAAGAGAGATGAGCCTGATAGTCTGCTGCTGACCTTGTAAAGAGAACTGAGCAGCTGAGCCCAGAAAGAAATTAGCTCCGGGGAGAGAGACAAGCCATATATCAGCCTACAGCTGAGACTGGAAGAAGCTGGAACCATGGAGCCTTAAGAGGAAGAAGGAAAGCTGAACCCTTGCAGACATCGCCTGCCATCTTGCTCCAACACGTGGCCAATGACTTTGGGTGAGAAAGTACCTCTTATGGTACCTTGAGATGGACTCTTTAGGACCTTGTAACTGTAAGCTTCTATCCCAAATAAATACTCTTTATAAAAGCCAACAGAGTTCTGGTACTTTGTATCAGCACCTCTTTGACTGACTAATACAGAATTTGGTACCGAGGAGTGGGGAAGTGCTTTTGCAAGTACCAAAATGCTGGAACTGTTTTATAAATGAGTAAGGGGTATTTTCTGGAAGAATTGTGAGATGCTTGATGGAAAAGGCCTAGATCGCTTTGAAGAGACGGTTGGTAGTAATATGGAGCCTAAAGTTATTTTTTATAAGGCCTTATACGGAAATAATTGTAAGATGTTTGATAGGAAAGGCCTAAAGTGCTTTGAAAAGACTGTTGGTAGGAATATGGATGCTAAATAGACTTTATATGAGACCTTAGAAGTAAATGATGAAACTGTTATTGGAAACTGGAGGAAAGGTGATCTGTGTTTTAAAGTTGCAGAGAACTTAGCAAGATTAATTCCTGATGTTTCATGAAAGACAGAATTTGAAAATAGCAAGCCTGGGCATTTAGCTCAAGAACTTTCCAAAGTAAACTCAGAGAATGCGGCTTGGTTTCTCCTTGCAGCTTATAGTAAAATGCTAGACAAGAGACACAAGCTGAGAACTGAATTGGATACAATGAAACCAGAAACTGATTCCAGAAATTCCAAGCCCCTGAAATCAAGCCCCCAGATGATACTGACTCATTTGAAAAATTAACTAAACTTGGAACTTGTAAATAAGGATTGAAAATGTAGTTATCTAGGAAAGACCTGTAGAAAGTCTTGCTGTCTTATGGCTTGGACCCCTGCTTCCTGCATGCTAAACCAACAAGCTTTTTGTGAGCGCTGTATGAACAAAACCACTGTCAGCCTGGATTAAAAGGGACATGGAAGGAAGAGATGGAAGGGAAAACAGCTTTAGAGGAAAACCATGGAAACTAAGATCTGGAATTAAGACATCTCCTTGGGCCAAGAAGGAAACCCCACCCATGTGTACGGAGAGGGTGAGTTTGCCCCAGCAGTTGAAGAGGGTGGATGTTCCAGCCTGATATTCAGGGAGAGTTTTGCCACCTCAGGGTACAGAGAGGGTAAAGCACATTCCCCAAGGGTTGGGAAGAGCAAGGTCAATACCCCATAGCTCTGAGAGGGGTGGGCCTGCCCCCTATAGATTACGGAAGGCCAAGTTGCCAAATCATTATTTCTTTTTCTTGCCTGATTCCTCCAGGTAGAACTTCCAGTACAATGTTGAATAACAGTGATGACAATGGGCATCCTTGTCTTGGTCCTGATCTTAGAGAGAAAGTTTTCAGTCTTTCACTGTTACGTAACATGTTAGTTGTGGGTTTTTCATATATGCCCTTTATCATGTTGAGGAATGTTCTTTTGATTCCTAATGTTCTAAGTGTTTTTATCAAGAAAGGGTGCTGTATTTTGTCAAATGCCTTTTCTGCATGAATTGAGATGATCATGTGGTTTTATCCTTAATTCTGTTATTGTGGTGTATTATATTAATTGATTTTCATATGTTGAACCAACCTTGCAAATCAGGGATAAATCCCACTTGCTCATGGTGTATAATTCTTTAAATATGCTATTGGATTTGGTTTGTTAGTATTTTGTGGAGAAGTTTTACATCTATATTCCTAAGAGGTACTGGTCTATAATTTCCTTTTCTTATGGTATCTTTATCTGGCTTTGGTATAAGGGTGATGTTGGCCTCACAGAATGAGTTATGGAGTGTTCCCTCCTCTTCAATTTTTTGGAAGAGTCTGAGCAGAACTGGAGTTGTCTTCTTGGAATATTTGGTAGAATTTCCCTGTGAAACCATCCAGTCTTGGGCTTTTCTTTGTTGGGAGGTTTTTGGTGACTGATTCAATCACTTTACAAGTAATTGCTTTGTTGAGATCTTCTATTTTATTTTTTTCTTGAGTCAATGCAGGTAGGTTATGTCTTTCTAAGAATTTGCTCAGTTCATCTAGGTTATCTAATTTATTGACATTCAGTAGTTCATAGTATCCACTTATAGCAGGGGCAGTAGTAATGTCCCCATTTTCATTTCTGATTTTTGTTATTTGTATCCTCTCTCTTTTTTCTTTTTCAAAGTCTAGGTAAAGGTTTGTCAATTTTGTTGATCTTTTCAAAGAACCAGTTTTAGGTTTTGTTGATTTTATTTTTTTGTTGTTGTTGTCTCTTTTATCTCTGCTCTAAGCTTTGTTATTTTCTTCCTTCTGCTTGCTTTGAGTTTAGTTTTTCTAGTTCTTCCAGTACTGAGGTTAGTTGTCTGATTTGAAGTCTTTCTTCTTTTTTAATGTAAGCATTTAGAACTATAAATTTCCCTCTCAGCACTGCCTTCGGTGCATCCCATAAATTTTGGTATGTTGTATTTTCATCCCATTGTGGTCAGAGAATATATATTGTATGATTTCAATATTTTTTAATTTATTGAAACTTGTTTTGCTACCCAACATATTGTCTATCTTGGAGAATGATCCAGGTGCATTCGAGAAGAATGTGTGTTGTTTTCATTAGGTGCAGTGTTCTCTATATGTCTTAGGTCTAGTTGGTTTAGTGTATCATTCAAGTACTTTCTTATTCATCTTCTGACTAAATATTCTACCCATTATTGAGAGTGGCATGTTGAAGTCTCATAGCATTATTGTAGGAACCATCAATTTCTCTCTTCAAACCTGTCAGTATTCGCTTCATATATTTTGGGGCATATATACTTATAATAGTTACATCTTCCTGTTGAATTGTGCCCTTTATCAGTATGTAATGACCATCTCTGACCCTCATTACTGTTTTTGACTTAAGGTCTATTTTATCCAATATTAGTATAGCCACGCCAGTTCTCTTTTGCTTACTACTTGAGTGGTATATATATTTTCGATCTTTCACTGTCAACCTACTTGTATCTTTTAACTTTAACGTAAGTCTCTTGTAGACAGCATATAGTTGGGTCATGCTTTTTTATCCATTCTTCCAATCTCTGTTTTGAGGAGACTTTAAAGATTTATTTATTTTATTTTATTTATCCCCCCCTTGCTGCTCGTGCCGCTGTGTCCATTCGCTGCGTGTCTTCTCTGTGTCTGCTTATCTCCCCCTTGCCGTGAGGTCTTGCTGCATCAGCCCATGGCGCCGCGCGAGCCGGCCTGCCCTCACAAGGAGGCGCCGGGAAGCGAACCCGGGGCCTCTCATATGGTAAACGGGTGCTCTATCCATTGCGCCACACCCACTTCCTGCCGTGAGGTTGCTGCATCAGCCCACCGCACCGCTCAGGACGGCATGCCCTCACAAGGAGGCCTCGGGATGTGAACCCGGGCCTCCCATATGGTAAACAGGGGCTCTATCCACTGAGCCACACCCGCTTCCCTTGAGGAGACTTTAATTCATTGACCTTTAAAATCACTACTGATAATATAGGTCTTTCTTCTATCATTTTGCTATTTAGCCTTTGTAAGGCTTATACCTTTTTGGTCCCTCACTTCCATTAAAGTCTACTTTTACACTTATTTGCTTTCTTTTATTGTGCCATATTCAGGGCCTTTTCATTTCTATATGGACATATTTTTCATCTGTTTTCCTTGTGGTAACCATAGAATTAAAATTTAACATGCTAAATTTGTAGCAATTATATTTGTTTTGATACCAACTTAACTTCAATAGCATGTACATATACTTTTCCTATACCTCTTTGTCCCCCCACCATTTTTGTACTTGTTTACACTTATATCTTTGTACATTGTCTGTCTAAAACCTAGATTAATCATTATTTTTTATGCCTTTGCATTTTAGGACCTGTAGGAAGTAAGAAGTGGCGTTACATCCCAAACAATACAATAATACTGGCATTTATAATTACCCAAATTGTTACCTTTACCGCAGTTCTTTATTTCTTTATGCTGCTTGTCTAATGTCCTTTCATTTTAGTCTGCAGAATTCCCTTTAGCATTGCTTAGAAGGTCTAGTGGCGATGAAATCCCTCAGCTTTTGTTTATCTGAAATTGTCTTAATTTCTCCCTCATTTTTGAAATTCTTGGCTTGCAGTCATTTCCTCTCAGCACTTTAAGTATTTCAGCCCACTGCCTTCTTGCCACCATGGTTTCTGATGAGAAATCTGTACTCAATCTAAGTGGGATTCCCTTATATGTAACAAGTTGTTTTTCTCTTGCAGCTTTCAGAACTCTCTCCTTGCCTTTTGCATTTGATAGGGTAATCAATATATGTTGGAGTCTATTTTTCTTCATGTTTATCTTGTTTGGTGTTCTCTGAGCTTCTTGGATGTGCATATTCACGTCTTTTGCTTAGTTTGGGAAGTTTTCTGTCATTATTTCTTTGACTATTCCTTCTCCCCTTTCTCTCTTACTTCTCCTTCTAGGACTCCCATAATGTATATATTGGTGTGCTTGATGGTGTCCTTTTGCTGTCTTGGGTTATTTTCACTTTTAGTATTTCTTTTTTCCTTTCTGCTTCTCAGCCTGACTCATTTCAAGTGTCTTGTCTTCAAGTTCACTTATTCTTTCTTCTGTCAGCTCCATTCTGCTCTTGAAACCCTCTTAGGCATTTTTCGTTTTAGTTATTGTGGTCTTCAACTCCAGTTGTTCTGTTTGGTCCCTTTTTAAATTTTCTGTCTCTCTACTTAGACTCTCCTATTATTCATTCATTGTTTTACTGATATCCTGCCATTCTTTCTCTGTATTTTCCTTTATCTCCTTAAGCATTTTTAAGATCATTTTCTTTTGAAGGCTTTGTTTGGTATGTCCACAGTCTCTTCTTCTTCACTGGCGTTATCTCTATTTTTATCCTTCTCCTTTGGATGGACCATCATTTCCTGTTTCTTTGTTTGTCTTGTTCTCTTTTGTTGGACAATGTATATTTTAAAATTTTTAAATGTTAATTCTGGGGAGTGGATGTGGCTCAAGTGGTTGAGCATCCGCCTCCCACATGAGAGGTCCCAGGTTCAGTTTCCAGTGCCTCCTGAATAAACAAACAAACAAAAAAAAAAACCCACACAAGCAAAACAAATGGAAAAACCAACTCAGGGAAACTGATGTGGCTCAGTGGTTGAGTATCGGCTTCCCACATACAAGGTCCTGGGTTCAATTCTCGGCCCCCAGTACCTCAAAAAAAAAAAAAATTTAACTCTGGGGTTTACTCCCTGGGGTGTCTATTTCCTGGTTTTGTAACCAGCTGGTGGTAACAGAGAGATTTTCTTGAGCGCCAACCATCCTATCAGGAACGTCTGCCCAAGGTGAATGCACTGTGCAGGGTTTTCTCTGTCTTACTGGCCCTCTGTCTTGTCCTGGGCTTTTGCTTGCTAGATGTTTTGGAGTTCCCCTGGTTAGGGAAGCTTGGTTGCCCATTTCCCAGCAGACAAACCTCCTTCTCCTGAGTATCTGAAGTTTGCAGGCCTTTGTCCCAGAGGGTCCACCTCTATAGTTTTGTACACTCCTTTCATTGTCTCACACTGCTTTTGCCTGGAGGGCAAATTCCGGGAAGGACTCTGCCACTTCACGTCATTGCTTTTTTCTAAGATTTCCCATAATTTACATAATTGTCATAACTTTATGTATTTTTCTATATAAACCTTAAAATCATCTTGTTCATTTCTAAAAAACAAAAACACAAGCAAAACAAAAAAACTACTGGTGTTTTTATTGGGGTCATATTAAATTTGTATATTAACCTGAAGAGTGTTAACGTCGTATAATATCGAATCTTCCTTTCTAAGCACATGGTATGTCTTTCTGCTTGCCAAAGTTTACTTCTAGGCATTTGATATTTTTTATTGCTGTTATTTCTTCTACCTGGTTGTTTTTTGCATATTGAAACCGCTTTGTTTCTTTCTACTAATTTTATACCCTGCTACCTTGCACAATTCTTTTATTATTTATCGTAGCTGTTTTCATTGATTCACTTGGACTTTCCAGATATATCATTTGCAAATAGTGATACTTTTACATCTACTGTCCAGTATTTATAGCTCTAAATTTATTTCTCATTTAAAGGTATTGGCTAGTACCTCAAGTACACTATTTAATAATAATGATGATAGCTGGCTTCCGTGTCTTGTTCCTGACTTTAGCGAGAATGCTTCTAATGTAAAGATTATTCTTGCCCCCAAAAAATGTTCCTTTAAACTTTGTTCTGTGATAAATTTCTCTCAGTTCATTTAAAGTTTGAATCTATTCAAAAAAAATATATAGTATACTAAAATTTTTTCAGCCACTAGCCACTTAGAGGAAGTTCTAGGCGCTACCATCCCTCCATTTTCCAAGTCACCTAGAAATGCACTTACTGATAGTTCCTGGGTGAGCTGTTGAATCTTCTGTCTCATTTCATCATAGTCTCCATACATTCTCTTCCTTACTTTTTCCAAAGTGGCTCTCACCTGCAGCCCACAAAGATGCTAGTTAGAGATCAAACTACAACATTTTCATGCAAGATTTCCAAAACTTTTAAGAAACTCTAATGAGAAAAGGGCCTCATGAAAAGTACATTCTTAAGAACAGGACAATTTGGGAAATTAAGGGACAAGATCACTTCTAATATCTAGTTAGAAATCAAGGAAATCTTAATGTATTAACTCTTAATTATCCAAATAAACTCTAAGGGAAAAATGATATGCTGAAAAAAATAATGGTTTGCTGAAATTTGCCCATCAGTCTCAAACCACATTCAAGCAAGGTTGCCTCTTTTTCCATCACACATTTTTGTTGACGAAAGTTTTTAACAAGTTGACTCTGCAAGCATATGGTCCAGAGAACCAAAAATCCCAAAACCAGAAAACAACCTCTAGAATTGTCCCTAGCTCCGGTGATTGCCAAAGAGCAAGGAAATGTCTAGAATATAAGGCAGGAAAGTAGTAGACCTGGAGAACCTATAAATTTGAAAATGAGTTCCTCAATAACTAATAATATACAAGACACTAAATATAATAAAAGTCAGGTGAGCCCCAAAACACTTGATTAAATAAAAACTACTTGTTTCTCTATAGTATCACTGCGA
>JAQZBX010060560.1:0-17277 GCA_029593785.1 Cabassous unicinctus | reverse complement strand
TTCCACTACCTGTCTGATTTCAGCTGTACTGTCTTTCACATTGCTGATTCTTTCCTCTGCATTTTCAAATCTGCTGTTATGTGCTCCCACTGTTTTTGATTTCTTGCATTGTGTCATTCATCACTGTATTAGTCAGGGTTCTCTTGGGAAACAGAATCAACAGGAGATATCTGTCAATAATATGAGATTTTAAAGAGTCTGTCATGTGACCGTGGGGATGCACAAGTCCAGGTTCCGCAGACAGGCTGCAAACCAGGGACTCCGATGAAAGTCTAATGAAAGGTCCTTGATGAGTTTCTGGGAGAAGTTGCCTGTCCAACGACGAGCTGGGAAATTCTCTCTGAATGTTGAAATCACTTACCCTTTTAAGGCATTCAACTGATTGGATAAAAGCATCACCCATTGATGACGTAATCTCCCTGATTGATGCATATGTAATCAGCCATCCTCACAGTAAACCCTCTGGTGATCAAAGTCCATAAATGCTCTTGTATTACAATTATCCCATTGCTTGCTGGAACACACATCTGGACAAATTACCTGGCTGAGTTGACACATTAGCCTAATCATCACATTCACCATCATATCCACTATATTTTTTGGTATGTTTGTAATTTCTTCAGTTTATTCTCTCAGTATCTTCTTACACTCTACATTCACTTCATTAAGTTGATTCATGATATTTGTTTGTACATCCCTGATTAGTTTTTCCACATTCTGCATCTCTTCCTGTTTTTTAGTTTGTTTGTTGGACTGGGGCATATTTCTCTTCCTTAGTATGGCTTGTAATTTTTTGTTGTCTAGGCTTCTGTTTTTCTTGATGGGTTTATTCAGTTGATTTGTTTCTCTTTCTACTCTAAGGTATTATTTTGTTGTTTTTGTTTGTGTAGTAAGATTTCACTTTGACACTTTGTTCCTCTTATTCTATTTCCTTTCCCTTGTCTATGTCCCAGTTTTTCTTTGGCTTCTTTATCTTTTCAATACACTCCTAAATGACAAAGAGCATCTTCTTATTTTATATATATATCAAAGCAGCTCCTTCAGATAGGTATCTGTCCCTATTTCCATTCCTTTGTTGTAAGAGGGTCAGACTCTGCCCATTCACCTCAGCAAGATTTTCCCAGAACCCTAACAGGTCTTTTTAAAGTTAGGGTTATTTTAATAAAAATGTATAAATATACTATTTTGATAAGATAGTTCTATGAATTTGGATAAACATGCTCAATTGTGTAATCACAATCATGTTATAAAACATTTTCAACACCTTAAAAATTCCCCTCAACCACTTTGAAGTCAATCTCCTCCCTCTACCCCACTCCTGGCAATCACAGATGTGTTCTCTCTTTTTATAATTTTGCTCTGTCTAGAGTGTGATGTAAGTGGAATTACATTGTACGTAGCCTTCTGAGTTTGGCTTTTTACACTCAGCAAAATGTTTTTGAGATCCATCTGTGTATGTGAAAATATCAGTAATTTGTTCCTTTTTATTGCTGAGTTGCATTCTTTTGTTTGTAGGTGCCACACTTACCTTGTCCATTCACTAGCTGATAGGTATATTGATTGTTTCCAATTTTGTAATATAAATGTTGGCCTAGAGGTTTTTATGTGGACATATGCTTTCATTTCTCTTTGGTAAATAGAGGCTGAGATTCCTTGATCATTGGGTAAGTGGTTTCACTTGATAAAAAATATCAGATGTGTTCCAAAATGGCTGTAACAGTTGAGAGTTTCAGTTATGCTGCATTCTTGTAAGAGCTTTGTTAATGATTAGTATATATTTTTATTTAGCCTTTTAAACAGTTGTCTGAAATCACATTGTGGTTTTAAATTGTGCTTTCCATGGGCATAGATGTATCCGCAAATATTCTTTGGTGAAGTGTCTTTTCAAGTTTTTGCACATTTCAGTTTTTTTCATTTTCTTTTATCTTCATGTTATGGAAATTTGAGTGTGATTAATGTATTATGGATACATGTTCACTGTTAAATATATATTTAGCAAATATATTCTCAGATTCTATAATTTGTTTGTTCATAATATATATTAGAGTATTATATATAATATAATATATACTAGTATATATAGTAATGTAGATTAGTATGTGAAAACTCCAATATAAGCATCTTTCATAGATCAGATTTTCATAGGATGGATTATAATATATCCATTTTTCTCTTATGGTCCTAAATTTTGCATTTAATCTAAAAAATGGGACTAGACCATGGTCACAAAGATGTTGTTCTTTGTTGTATAGTCTATTTTGAGAAATGTTTTGTATATGCTGAAAACATTGTGTAAATGTCTCATTTTTTGGCAAAAGGGTCCACAAATTTTTGAATACTAGTTAAAAAATAAGATTATGCTTCCTTCATGAATATTTCTTAACTTATTCATCAAAAATCAAATGCCAATGAATGTATGAATCTATTACTGAACTCTCTATTTGGTTCCACATATCCAAGTATTTATCTTTTCACAGATATTTTATTCTCCTGAGGATTAATTTTTTATGATAAGTTCTAAAATCAGATTATGTGAGTCCTCTAACTAGATTCTTTATTTCAATTTTTATTTGAATAGCTTATTTCTTTATTTTGTCATCTATATTGCAGATTTTACTTCTCTAGTTTTGCAAAAAAAAAAAACCTTAAATTTAATTTGTGGTTGCAATGAATCTATAGCTCAGTTTGGTATTGATTTAACTAATTGGTTGTTTCCAATTTGGATGCCTCTCAGTAAATTATTTCTTATTTATTTCTTCATTGTAGTTCAGAGTGTGCTTTCTGAATACATAGACAAAATTATCTGTCTACTAAGTTTGAATCTCTGGGCCTTGGGCTCAAAATCCAATGATTATTTAAAATTTTCTAAGAAATTCTTATTAACCCTTCCTACTCTATGTTAATACAATATATATTAGTGTATTTTATATATACTATAATGTATACTATTATATATAATAATATAGATTAGTATATGGGATGCCCAGTATAAGGAAAGATGACACATAAGGCAAAATATGAAACCTTTAACTTTACCAGGCATCTAGGCTTCAAGAGTTCTACCACATAGAATATTACATTTAAGTGATGACTGCCTCAACTCTCTTGTTTGTACTTCTTCACCATAAGTTTATATTATTTGTATTTTATCTCTTTCATGAAATTCAGCTTAAACCATCTCTTATAACACTTAGAAGTATAATACTAGGCAATTTAAATAAAAGAATAGTAAATTTTATTAAGCATTTATAAAATCTGGCATAGGTTATGCTTTCAAATCATTTCATTATGTACATGTTTAGGGAAATTTTGAGGGAATTAAACAGATTATTTTACAGAAAGAGGAAACTTGATTTTAGGATTTTAATTTATTAAGACTAGGACCAGGATTATCAGGCTACAACTATGTATTGTATGAGTAGATTTTTTTTCCAATCCTATGTTATATGATTTCCACTGAGGCCAAAGCGAATTTTTGTTCAGTACAGAAAAAAGTCATCCTCTTGCTTTTTTGCCCCAGAAGATTGTATGTTTCTCCTTGGAGCATCCCCTGTGAACTTCAAGAAGAACTTGATAATTTGGTATGAGAATCCACCTGAGTATACACTTTCATTTTTAAATTAGAGATAATGTGTTCTACTTATGTTTGTATTATTAAAAATTGAATTACATGCCTTCCAGTAAACAGCAAGAAAATAAAAAGGGGTCTCTGTTTACTTCAAAGAGCTGTAAATTAGATTTTTTTTTTATAATATTCTTGATTGAAAATAATAGTGAGAACAGGGACTGTAAAAATAAAGGACTATGTTTAAAATTAGGTAAATTTTAAATGGAGTGATTATTAACATTCCACTGTCCATTGAGTATATGCCAATTTGAGATCAATTTTTTTTTCCTGATAGAAGAATAGAATTGTGTTTTAAGTATATTTTACTAGTTAGCTAATTGATTTAAAGTCCACTTAATTTTTTTGGTTAATTTCATGGTCTATTTAAGGTTGATGGATTTCGAAAGTATATATGTGAAGATATTATTTTTAATTTTTACTAGAGATCAAAATTCCAGAATTTTGGCATGTCGCATGAGGATTGCAATATGGTTAGGTGAAAATAGCTTATTAGAGTATCGATTGAGAGAAATCTTAGCTTGAATACTGACTCTGCCAGTGATTAATTATGTTACTTTGGTTAAGTTAATGTCCAAACAGCATCAGTTTTCTCATGTTTAAGACTGCACTAAATTATTTAGTTTTTATGTTACAATGTAAATTATATAAGATAATGCTCAAAAAAATAGAAAACCCCCAGGAGAATTTAAACAAAATGTAGCAGTATTTTGCTGATATTTCCAAAAAACTTAATATGATAATACAGATGAATTCTTATGCCTAATAACATAGAATATTCTGATTCATTGTGATTAAGCTCAATACAATGTTATTTTTGTATACATTTAATATCATACAACAATCATATATATATATAACTTCAAGAGGAAATATTTAGCTTATGGTTTGGAGTCATTCACTGCTCAATTTTTTGATGGGGAAGAAAATACAATTTTATAACTATTTTATTTTTGATAAATTAAATGGAAGTAATATTTTAATTGTATGCCTCCTTCATATATAGACAAATATTTAATATGATAAAATATTTAATATATTTCATATAGAAGCACTCTGCAATGACAATATCCTCATGAAATTCAACTTGATATGCCTGAAAATTTTGTTCAAACTTAGTTTTTATTGATTTGCAATGAATGAAGTTACATTTATAAAACAACAGTAATTCATTGAAAAAGAGATTAAATACACGGTTTTAGAGGCTGTTACTTTATCACAATCTTCTTGTCTGGGACATGCTGGTAAGTGTAGAATTGTAATGTTACTGAAACTTTTGTAGTATGCATTAGTCAATAAGCATTATGTAGCAGATTCCTTTAGCAGAATATCTTTTGATAACATTTTTTGAAATTTGCATATTTTTATTTCCTTCCACTCTTCTGCTTGCTCTCTTCCTAATTCTTATGCTGTTCTTGACCTTCTCCAGAAAATATGTTTTAATATCTTATTCCATGCTTTCTCCTAAGGAGAGAAACGGGTAGAGAGATGAGACGGGGAGTGGGAGATGGAGGGAATATGAGAGAGAGAAAATGAGAGAAAGGGAGACAGAGAGAAAGAATGAACAAGAGAGAGAGACAGAGAGAAGGAAGGAAGGAAGAAAGGAAGGAAAGAAGGAAGGAAGGAAGGAAGGAAGGAAGGAAGGAAGGAAGGAAGGAAGGAAAGAAGGAAAGAAAGAAAGAAAGAAAAAAGAAAGAAAGAAAGAAAGAAAGAAAGAAAGAAAGAAAGAAAGAAAGAAAGAAAGAAATTATTATAAAATTTGTTATTGTGTGTGTTTGAAAGAGACATGGGTAAAATGTATGAATTTACTCAAAATTAAAAATTTAGTCTAATTATATATTTTAACTCTTGAATTCTCTAAGGATCAAATTAGGATTTTTTGTTGTTGTTCTCTAAGCTTCCATTCATGAAATTATTTATTTGATGATTTTAAAAAAATTCTTCATCTACATTTGAAGGAGCCTTTCTGGGAAAATAAAGTCATGTTTTTATTCCCATTCCAGTGATTTTAAGCTGATTTACTCATTCTCTTCTTGACAGATAAACATTACAAAATGGCAAAATCTTAGCATATTTAATGTGATGAATAAAATTTGTTGTATATCACAGAATGCAGCAGAGCCAATAATGGCAAAGATTTCATTCCATTAAACCCTGGAAAATACAGAAGTCAATTAATTAATAATGGCCTATGGCAAGTTGAAGCCTGAAAAAATGGTGCTATGTTTACATTTCCCTCCTAAATATAGTGGCTCATGGATCTTGGATTTAATTGTGTCCAGTCACTAAAGTTTTCAGTCCATATACAAATGCCCCTGTAATGTTTCCTTTATTATTATTTTTTTCATAGAGTATTCTTTGTTTACACTCCACTGAATGAGAAAAAATTGATTGCAGAGGGAAAAAAACAGAAATCAAACACTACTTGTGTCAATATTGTGATTTTTTTTTAGAAATAGCTTTTATAAACAATTTTGCTAGTGATTGTAAGATGACATTTATTTCAGTTATTTTAGGGACTACATGAAATTGTTGTGATTTGTTCTTAACAGAAATATGTCCCAAAAATACACCCAAGGACTGCAGGGATATTGAGCCTGTGAATAGAGTCTTTAAGTTAAAACTTGAACAACAATATTAACATTATAACAAGCTTAAAGTCCCCAGATAAGAAATTTATTGACAAAGTTAGTGCACCCTTTTTTCATTTAGTAAAAATAAGTTTTAATGGAGACAAAAATTAATTATTGACATTTCCTTTTATACTATTATCATAAAGCTTGGCATCTTATGGCATTATTATTAAAATTATAATAAAATAATAATTAACATCAGGAAGCTCAGAAACGTATGTGAATTTAAGGGGAAAATGCTAAATCTTAGAAATGGCAACTCCTAAGGCTTGACTCTGGTTGGTATTAATTATTTGTGCTGCCTCTTTTGACAGGAAAGGACTTACTTTGGCAGCACATAAAATAAAGTTTTCCTAGCCTGGGATTAATTGCTGCTGCTCAGTTTACTGAATCATTGCCTATGGAGTTTGCATTAAGACTCATACTTTTGGCCAATTTCACAGCTATTGTACCATTTTTAATGGCATACAAGGTGCATCTTCCTCCAGAACACCATCTGCTGCTCTTTCATCACTGCTCATTTAAGACTACTGGAATGGGATCCATGCTAGGAAAGAGAACAACCAGGGTGGTGTGAAAAGAAAGCATGTCAAAAAGGTGAAAGGTAAGTGTAACTGATCACATTTTTAAGTCACCTGGAAACATTTTAAATGAAATAATTTTCACATAGTTAATCATTTAAATTTAATAAAATCTTGTGATGTGAATGTGATTGCTCCCATTTTATAATTAAAACCATTTAACAAGAGGCATTTCATGCTCTTTATAGCATATTTAAGAATAGCTCTCAAGTGTCTACATTCCACTATAACATTTTTGGATAAAAATCACAATATTATTAAATCTTTGTGAATTATTATATGACATAATAGGAAAACAGTTGGTAGAAAATTTAACATAGAATTAACTAGAAAAAGAAACACGTAAATTGGCAGTTTTTTTTTACATGCCTCATTTAGCCCAAAAGTTTATGAAACAATTTTTTCGTTTATTTTATACAGAGAAGTACATTCACTTCGACTGAAATTTTTTCATTGACTACCTCATCACTTCCTAGGATATCATTTTCTGTTCCAAGAAATAATCAGGATGAAGTAATTTGGTGAACTCTCTTTCATGAGATATTGCCTGGGGCACCTATAAAAATAAATTGAAATGTCAGGGTTTCAATCAGATTTGGAACCAAATGATATTCCGCTGAAGAACGGGACAGGCATCACTCTGTTTATGTTGATGGGCTTCACAGATAATATTGAGTTGAAAATCTCCCTGTTTTTCTTATTTCTAGCAATCTCTCTTTTTACTATGATAGCAAATTTGGGGCTGGTTTTATTGGTCTTTCAGGATTCCCAGCTCCACAACCCCATGTACTTTTTTCTGAGTGTGTTGTCATTACTGGATTCCTGCTATTCTTAAACTGTCACCCCCAAAATGTTGGTGTATTTTTTGGCAAAGGATAAAACCATTTCATTTCTTGGATGTGCAACACAGATACTTCTCTTTGTTACTTTTGGGGCTACAGAGAGTTCTCTCTTGGCTGCAATGGCTTATGATCGCTATGTAGCAATCTGCAACCCGCTGCTTTATTCAGTTAACATGTCAACCGAGTCAATGTGTCTCTCATCACTGCAGTTTGAGAAACAAAGATGTTAAAAAGGCAATGAAAAGATTGTTTGAGAAAAATTGGTCCTTTATTAAAGTGCATGTTTATCTTTGAATCAAACAGAAAAGCATGTTGGTGATTAGTCCACACCTCTGTTGTAAGAACATGGGAAGAAAACCCCTTGTTCTCAGTTAATACTCTTTTCGAGTCCTAGAATATTTCCAAAGAAAACATTAATCACACCATTAATGCAACATTTTATGAATGTAGACAAATTGTGTCAACTATATGCCTATGCTCTGTTGAAATTGAACCATATTAAACATTCATTTAGAAACTTACATTGATATTGTTAATCTTTGTGTAATTTGGTTTTCATTAACTATAATCAGAAGTCATATCCTCAGGATTTGATGACTAGATATAAATTCACATTGTTTACAGTAAGTTAAATTTTTATCATTATGTTAATTCCCCTTCTAGAATCCCTGTGATGGGCCTCCAGAAGGTTATTTACTTGCTCCATGTGCCATCAGACAATTAGATCTCTCCTTTGGATATGACTTTTGAACTGTTTGAATCAACACCACAGATTTTTACTCCATTATTTACTTCCTGCTATTCAATCAGGGGAATCGATAAGATCCATGCTGAAACTCCAAACATATATTGAGCTTGTATGGTGATATTTATTGAGTGCATAATTAAGGTCCTGGAAAACAAATGAAAATATAGCATAAAGAATAATTTAAAACTGGCTACTATACACACTTGTTTGAAAACCTCAAAAGCTAACTTAACTTTGGTAATTCCTCTGATATTAGGCCCATTCTCAGTTCCTATCACTGCCTTTTTCCTCAATCTATGAGAAATGACCTTGCATTTATCATCAATCCTAAATTTTTACAGTGGAACAAATCCTTGAGAAACGGTTGCACATCACCTCAACTCACATCTGCCTCTTCCTTATTTATTCTGAGTTATTATTTTTCTATTCTGAGAATTGTTTATTTGAAGATATTTTGAGTGGAAATTTAGTTTTCTTGCAAAGAATTTCATTCTATTCCCAGCAAGGATGCTTGCCTTATGCCTCCATGATGTCAATTCCATCAGAACAAAGTATCAAAGAGTTTATTATTTATTAACTTTGAACTTGTAAACCAATCAATGATTTTCATAACTTCATTTTCTAATCCATTATACATAAAGAACTCATACATCTCTATTAAATCAAGATCAAGTTTGATAGCAGAGTTTGGTATAAATATATTCTCAAATTTCTTCAAAAAAATAATAACAAATTTTCGGAGACACAGCAGTGACTATGATATGGATAACAAGTTGTCTAATAAAGAAATTAAGCTGCCAGAAACCGCATCTTAAATTTTATTTTCCTGACTATGATCTCCTGAGATGATTTTTCTGGAATAAAGGAAAAGCTACTTCAAATGTATTTCTAAATATCCATCAATAATTATCAATAATTTTAATGTTAGCATTATTCCTGGATCATTTTTTAAGATTTCTACCATTCAAACAAGTGTTTCAAGTTGTTAAGGTAAAGTTTCAATCAAGTTAGTCTCCTTTTTTAACAGTTTAAATGTTCTTTCAAATTTACAAAAATAATCTTTCCATGGGAAATGAAGAGGCGAGCAGCTAAAGCAAGGCTGCACAGATAAAAAAAACTGAATGATAATTCATTCAACAGGCATGACAAAAATAGATGTCAAGTTAATATGCATGAAATACCACAATTCCACCTTTTCCCCCTAATAGTAGAATCGAAATGGTGAGAACTAGCAGACTATTATTATTTTCTCTCTGAAAGGTTAATATCAAATAATGGTATTTTTAACTCTCAAGTTAATAATTTTCACTGTTCATATTTTAACTCAAATATCTTTCCCTCCAGCAAGAATTTATCCATTTCCCTTTCTTATGGAACCTCATTTACAAATCAGTTAAGTTATTACTTAACATTTTTTTCTGAATATTTGATTACTAATTAGCTCTAATACAGCATGGATATGCAATTTGCATAAATACAAAAATTGTACATGTTTATCCACACAGTTGTATCCTGAGGGCATAACATATATTCTGGAACATATAGTTTATTCAGAAAATATTTTTGAACAAATGGCAAGTCACAGAATGAGTAATAGAGGCAAGTATTATCACTTATATGCAGCTTTGAATTTCCTGGACATAATGAGAATCCCTTAGCTATACTAAACCATTTATCCTCATAGAACTCTAAGAGTTTGTCTTATTATTACCTATAATCACATTTAGAGAAACAGAGGCACTTAAAACTCTCAGGAATGCTTAAGTCCATATAGTTCTTAAGATGGTTCAAACCTGAACTCACTGGCTACAGAGTCGGTGCTTTTAAGTACTTTAGTACATAGAATGCAAGAACAGAATCTTTTTACTTTGCTAACTGCATTATGAGGCCTCTGAAAATGCTTAATAAAGTAGTAAAAGTTTTCATTTTCTCAATGTCAGAAATAAGAGGGTAAAAAGGGAACTATGTAACAAGTATTAGAAAATTAGTTTCCATTGGTTTTGATAAATCATTCAATTGGTTGATATATGCAGAATTTTCTGTTTTTGAGCCTGAGTGATAAATAATAAACATTAAAAGACAAAGTAAAATTAATATTAAAAGAAGATGAAGCTAATGAGAACAACTAAAACAGAGGAATAAGTAGAGAAGATTGCAAAAAATGGATGAGAACAGTTATACCTACAATGAGGTTCCATTATATTTTCAACGTGCAATATTAAAATCGCGATAGATAATTGTACTGGAAAATGTGGAGTTATCCAGAAAGAAGATATTTAAAGCTGCAACAGTGAATAAGATTTCAAAGGAAGTAAAAACTTCAAATTTTACATTATATTTAGAAATCTGCAAAGTATATATCCTTAAACCTAACAATTTTAAAAAGCCATTAATCTTCTCTAAATGCTGTTCCATTCTATATTCCTAACAAAAATGGAGTGTTCCTATTTCCTCACATCCTCTCCAACACTTATAGTTTTCTCTCTCTCTTTTTTTAATAGTGACCATTCTATTAGGTTTGAAATGATATTTCAACGTAGTTTTGATTTACATTTCCCTAATAGCTAGTGATATTGACCATCTTTTCATGTGATTTTTAGTCATCTGTATTTTCTCTTTGGAAAAGTGTCTATTCAAGTCTTTTGCCCATTTTTAATTAATTTTATTTAAATGTATTCATATAACACCCATTCATCTAAAGTATACAATCAATGGCATTTGGTATAAAAAGAGTTGTGCATTCATCATTGCAATCAATATATGAGCATTTTTATTACTTCAAAAAGAAAAAAAATGCTGTCCCTTAGTAGTCATCTCTCAATCCCTCTGGCTTACATAACTGCTAATCTATTTCCATCTCAATTCATTTGTATTTACATTTTGTAGAGATGGAGTCAAACAATAGGCAATACTTTGTGTCTAGATACTTTCACTTAGCACACTTCCTTTTTATTACTGTTGATGGAAAAATATTAATATATTATTATTCCTTATAGTCCATATTTTGCTTTGGTTCTGTATTGCCCAAACATCACTCTATGATTAAAATCTTATAGCAACGTGCATTTTTTCTGTTTCAGAGAAAATAATTCTTATAAATTCACTATTAATCAAACACATTGTACACAAAGGGTGCACAATGTTATACAGCCCCATGTATCATTATTTATCTTTGCCATTCAACTACTATCTTTGCCATATATTAGTGCTTGTGGCCATTTGAGATTATTTTATGAATCCCTAGAAGAGAAAGATTATGTCTGTAAACTAATCTATTCCTCTGGGTGTGATACTCTTTGATTGTATTAAATTCAGTTGTGAGTCCTTGCTGGTTCTGACATAAACAAACTTATACGGGACAAGCAGAGTAAAAAGGGAGTCATCATATTTGATGTTGCAATATAAGAGAGAGGATTGCTTAAGCATGAAGTTCCCAAGAGCTTGGGACCACGGAGCAGCTCAAGAGGAAACCAGCCCTGCTATCTTCCTGAGAGCTTATAGCAGAATGTGGGAAGAGAGCAGAAGTCCAGCCTTGTCAAGGACTTTTCACAGCCTTGGAACTGTAAGCTTTTACCCCAAGTAAATGCTCTTTATAAATACCCTTTGGCAGTCCTTTGGTAAACTAAAACAGTGCTGCTAATTACAAACAGTATAATGAGCTTTCATTATTTCTATCCATTTCCAAACATTTCCAAATAAATTTTTACCAATTCTATACAGCTTTCCATTCTTTTTCTTCATTCTGTCTTACTTGATTCACTCAACATAAAGTCCACATTTAATTGAATTTTTTGTCTTTTTATTGTTGAATTAAGGGATCTATTTCCAATATCTTGGATAGTAAGCCATTATTAGATATTTGTCATCCGAATATTTTCTTCCATTGAGTAGGCTGCCTTTTCACCTTCTTGATAGAGTCATTTGATGTGCGAAAGTATTCAATTTTGAAGAGGGTCACGTTTATCAATTATTTTTTCATAATCATGCTTTGATTCAAAGTCTAAGAAAACACCACCTACTAAAATTTCTTGAAGTTGTTTCCCTACATGTTCTTTTAGAAGTTATATGATTCTGTTTCTTATAATTAGGCCTTTGATCCATTCTGAGTTAACATTTCTATAATATGTAAGATAGAGGTCTCCTTTCTTTCCTTTGAGTATGGATATCCAGATCTACCTGCACCATTTGTTGAAGAGAATGTTCTGTCCTGGCTGGGTAGACTTGGCAGCATTGTCAAAATTCTATTGACCAGAGTTGTGAGGGTCTATCTGAGCTCTCAATTCAATTCCATTGGTCAATATGTCTATCTTTATGCTGGTTATGTCTAGCTTTATGTCAGTACCAAGCTTTTTTTATAAACCAATGTAGCTTTATAATGTGCTTTAAAGTCAAAAGGTTTTTGGCTATTCAGGGCTTTTAACCCTTCCAAATAAATGTGATAACTGGGTTTTCCATTTCTGAAAAGAAAGCTTTTGGAATTTTTACAGGGATTACATTGAATCTGTCAATCAATTTATGTAAAACTGTCATCTTAACTATATTTGGTCTTCCAACCCATGAACACTGAATGTCCCTCCATTTATTTAGGTCTTCTTTGATTTATTTTAGCACTGTTTTGTAGTTTTCTGAATACAGGTCCTTTACATTCTTGGTTAAGTTTATTCCAAAATATTTCATTCTTTTCGTTGCTGCTGTAAATGCAATTTGATTCCTGATTTCCTCCTCTGACTGATCATTACTATGGTATAGAAATACTACTAATTTTTGCATGTTAATCTTCTATCCTGCTTATTTGATGAAGTTGTTTATTAGGTCTGGTAGCTTTGTTTTAGATTTTTCAGGACTTTTTATATATAGGATCCTGTCATCTATAAATACTGAAAGTTTTACTTCTTCCTTTGGAATTTGGATGCCTTTTGTTCTTTTCCTTTTCTAAATCCTCTGGAAGGTATTTCTAACACAATGTTGAATAAGAGTGGTGACAGTGGGCATCCTTGTGTTATTCCAGATCTTAGAGGGAAAGCTTTTAACCTTTCACCATTTAGCAGGATTTAGCTTTGGGTTTTTCATACATGCCCATTATCACGTCGAGGTCGTTTCCTTCGAATCTTTTTAGGAACAAGTATCTTTTTAAATATGTAGGTGTAGCAGGTTGATATTATTTAGCAGTTCCAAAAACAGATATTGATTATGTTTGTAAACTCCTAGGTTTGCTGGGCATGATACCCCTTTTTTGATTGTAAAAAATTCAGAGGTTTCACTTTTACTTTATTAAATCAAGCATAGGACTTTGATTCCACCATGTCATTAAGTGACATTGTGTAAAAGGCCTTGGAATGGTTCTATATGATCTTGCAAGTATGGCTAGAGACCAAATCAAAATTATTCAAACTCTATAAAAGTGTGCGGTCTAAATTATAAACCACAATGTAAATCACGGACCATGGTAAGTAGCAATGTTTCAATATTTGTATATCACTTGTAACAAATGTTCCATCCACATATAAAATGTTATTAATAGGCGAAAGGAGACAAGGTAGAGGATGTTGGGTATATGGGAATCACCTATATTCTGTACATGACATTTCGGTAACCTAAAGCTTCTTTGAATGAAATGAAAAAAATTAAACTTTGTGCAAATAAATGGAAACAAATGTTATTGTACATTCTACACAACAGATATTACAGTGATGATATACTTAATGTAAATTTTTTAAATATTTTATGTCTTTTATGTTTTCATTACTTCAAACTTTAAAAAAATTGTATTTTATTCATATTTTAAAAATCATTATTATATCATTTTTCTATTAATTTTTTTCGGTTATTTTGCTGGTTTCAATGTTGAAGAATTGTGGCTTACAGAGGATTACAACTGTGGCAGGGGAAGATCATTGGTACAGGATGTCAGAGAGGGGAGATGCATGGGAGGAGGTTCACCTGGGGCATACCTATTAGGCATATGGCTGCATTAAAGTGTTCATGAGACATTGTCACAGTGGGTAGAGATCCACACAATACCAAAAGAAATATAGAATTCCCATCCTGGGGAGCTGTGCCACTATCTCCGATGGGACAGCAAGAATCCTCTGAGTACAAAGGCAGAAACTATTAAAAGATAGACCCTTGATTATGATGACTGTACTTATGAATCTACTTTTAAAATTGAAACTTAGCATAGTATTATAGGGTGCCTAAGCATTACCCCCTGAGAACCTCTTTGTTGCTCAAATGTGGCCTCTCTCTTAGCCAAAACTCAGTGTATAAATGCATTACACTCCCTCCAACGTGGGACATGACTCCCAGGCATAAGCCTCCCTGGCACCGCGGGATTACTACTAAGCACCAACTAGCAATGCAACTGGAAAAAGACCTTGACCAAAAGAAGGAAAGGGTAAAGACAAATGAATTTATATGGCTAAGAGATTTCAAAGTGAGTTGGGAGGTCTTTGAAAGGTTACATTTATGACTGTCTCAGCAGGAACACATAGACAGCCACAGTAAATATTATTTGAAAGAGCTGGGCTCCTGAGGGCTCTGGAGACATCCAGACACTATAGGCAGGGCAGACAGCTCAGGAGATCGGCACCCTACCAGGGACACTTCTTTGGAATTTACATTCCCCAGTGAGTCAGAGTTGGGCTCAGCTGTTTTTTTCCTACTATGGTTCTGCTGCCCCTCTATTTGAACTTATAGTTACTAGTAGAGTTGGTAGTTGTATGTCCAAGAGACTTAAATCTTTGGGCTCCCCATGTGCCAGTTGGGCTCTGAATATCAACAGACTTGCAACACCTACTCTCTAGTTCATTGGACTCACCCAGGACAACTAACAAAAAGAAGATGACTGACAGCAACCATTTCAAGGAACAGAGAGAGTCTGCAAATGCAAGCAAGGAAGTCCCATGCATGTGCCCCATGGAACCTAAGTCCCCTCTCAATTATAGCAGAGGGAGCATCATCATCATTGAATCCTGATGGTTGAGGAATGGATGACGGACAAGAGTAGACTTACAGTTTTTCTACTATAGATTTGTTGTGATTCTAGTAATGGCAGAAATTTTATAATGGATGTGGAGTCAGTGGCCACTGGAAGTTCTGAGGGAAGGGAGAAGGAAAAATAAGTGTAATTTGGGGGCATTTTTGGAACATGGGAATTATCTTAAATGACACTTCAATGACAAATATAGGCCATTGTACATCATATAATAACTTGCAAAAATGTGTGGGAGAGAGTGTAAACTACAATGTAAATTATAATCATCACTTAGTGGCAATGACCCAAGATGTGTTCGTCAATTGAGACAAATGTACCACACTAATGAAGGATTTTGCTGATGTGGGAAAATATGGGAGGATTAGGGAGCAGGGCATATGCGAAACCCTTATATTTTTGTGTAACATTTAAGTAATCTAAGATTCTTTAAAAAAATAAAAAATAAAAAAGCATATTTAAAAAAATATATTTACTCTAAAAATTCTTGTTTTTCTTTGTGTGTTATGCTTCAATGATCTTGCCCCTATAGAGAAATGTCATTCCAAAGCCTATCAATAATTCCTGCATGCGCACACACACATAAATACAAAAACACAAACAATAAAGGACAGCAGATGTGGCTCAAGGGATTGGGCTCCTGCATACCACATGGGAGTTCCCTGGTTCGGTGCCTTTTGCCTCCTAATGAAGACAGCAAGCTGGCAGGCACTGCAAACTGATGCCACAAGATGAAGCTACAAGAGACACAAGAATTAAAACATAATGAGATAAACAACAATGCAGGTAACAAAGGTTCCCTGTGCCTCCTAAAAGAAGACAAGGAAATAGTAAAATAAAAAGACAAACAAAAAAAAAGAAGACAAGGAAGACAGTAAGCTTATGTGACAAGCAGGCATGGCAAACAGATACAACAACAAGATGATGCAACAAGATACGCAAGAAGAAAAACATAATCAGAGGCACAACAAAGCAGGGAGCAAAGGTGGCTCAAGTGATTATGTGCCTCCCTCCCACAATGGAGGTTCCAGGTTCGTTTCCCAGTGCCATCTAAAGAAACAAGGAAGAAGAGCAGACTTAGTAAGTGCAAACAACGAGGGGGTTGGGAGAGAGAAATAAATAAAATAAATCTTTAAAAAAAAAAATAACAACAAAATAACCCCGCTAGGTTTTGTTATTAAAGTATTTGAACCTGAGGCGCTCTCTGTCTCTATACTGTGAACTTGAAAGTGTTGAGGAAGAATTATGAGTTTTTCTGTCTCTTTGTGATGTTTTCATGTTCACTCAGGATAATGTGTACTTGGAGATATCCATTCAATTAGTCAAAAGACAATAAGGAGTAACTTATTCTTTATATTCATTCCTGAATCCATCATTTTAATGCATCTGTGGTATAAATAAATCAATGGTCTTTGGGGTCAGCTGTTAGGAATGTATGTAATTTACCTAACATTTAAAAGTCTCCTTTTCTCACTTTTATGTGGAACTTTATTTGTTTACCCAATAAAGTTCCTGTGAGGATTGAATAAAAAGACTCGGCACCTCAAATGTGCCCATTTCAGGCAAATTGCTTCACAGTGCAATCACCTAAAGGTAATATTTTATGGTAAAGAGAAAGAGATGATAGCTGATAGATTTAAAATAATCATCAGAATAGAAAAGCTTCCAAATTTCCATGATTGCCATTTTGTGGTAGCAGTGAATATGATTTCACGAGATGGTTTTTTGAAATTGTGGGGCTTCACTAAATATGGGTTTTCAGTTTGTACTTTAGGAGAAAAGGATTGTTGGACATGGATTGAAGTAGAAATAAGCACGGAAGAAACAACCTACCCAAGCAATTCTAGAGTTGACAGG
>JAQZBX010060559.1:0-17289 GCA_029593785.1 Cabassous unicinctus | reverse complement strand
TGGAAAAATGTCACAATGAAGCAGGCCACCACTCTTGGTAAAATTCCTGAATCAAGAAGAAAACAGAGAGGAAACCCTTCTACAAGTGAAACCACCACCCACAAACAAAGATAGAAACCACCCCCACACACAAAAGGCTGAATCTCTAGGGGTAAAAAAAAAAAAAAAAAAAAACCCAACAGCAACTTAGGAGGAATATCAGCATTCTTTTGGTAGCTACTGTTGAACCTTGGGCATAGTGTAGCTACTGACTTCAACTGCTAGGCAGAGGGGAGGAGACCCCAGAGACCCCAGGACTGACCCCACCATCCCTGAACTGTTGATGATACAATTGGCAAAGGAATGGAATAGCATGTTATATTGAAGTCTACATCACGTGATGTTGATCTTGGCAACAGTGAAACAAGTTAGACGATTAATGTGAAAATAGTCATTTGGAAATTGTTCGATTTAACATAAACAAAATGATTATTTGATGAGCTGGATTCGTTTCTCTGCTTGATTAAGTTTGTAAATGTAAAAACAGCCCCATTTATTTATTTATTTATTTATTTATTTATTTATTTATTTACTTAGAAAGATCCAGTGACCACATATTCCCTAAGGTAAGCCTTTTGCTATTCAATTTTTCATCCCCAGAGGGATGACTAAAGCTAGTTCCCGGCTTCATTTATGTGCGGTATCTTCTAGTTCTACTCTTCTGTGATGACATAGTTCCTTGGGGCTCAGGAGTCTTCTGATAAATCGATTTGTCAGTGCCCATACTCTCCTGGTAATAATGCACGACTCCTTTGAAATAACTGTTAAACCCTTTTGCACCAGTCTTTGGTTGTCTGTTTGTTGGACTCACCAATAATGAGCCATTGCCCTACCTGGCACTCCCTCACACTGCCTCTCTTCCTATTCAACTCCTTCCTATTTTTCACAATCCATTTCTTCTTTGATTCTTAAAGCTAGAATGGATTTTTGCCACCTCTAAACATCTGTAGGATATATGACCTTATAGGGATTGTTATGAAAATTAAATGAGACATTATAGGCAAAATGGCTCCCACAAGGAAAGCAAACGATAAACATTAGCCATACTTATGAAGACCGTTTGTTCAGCATGCTGTTACTAATCTTATTACCCTTTACCAAGCCGTCTACTGAGGTACTCAGCACTCTATCGGATACTTCACCTGCATCATTTCTACTCATCACCAACAACCCACCAAGTCTCTAATGTGGTCTTTTTTTCTCATTACAAATGAGAAAATGGAGTCATAGAGGGGTTAGTTAACTTGCCCCATCTCATGCAGTCTTGTGGCGGAACTGAGATATAAATCTACAAAACACTAGGCTGCCTGGAATATCTACACTGCTAATCATTAATACTGCCTCTAGATGAGGGAGTTGCTGTCTTTGTGCATTATTATTATTATTGTTATTATTATTAATCCTATTTGTTAAATACTTTTGCTTACTATTTAACATTTTTATTCATATTTTCATATGCCTATGCCATATCTCTCTACTTACATTATACACCTTTGGAAAGCAGAGGCTGCAACTTTTTTTTTTTTTTCTTTAAATATCCTTCACTGCTTGACATAGTGTCTTGCCTGGTGTTGTTCAAAATTGTGTTTGGTACAATTTATATCTTACTAAAACATTGGCTTAGCATTGACATGCAATAGAAACTAACAAGAACTTGTAGAATGTTTAGAAGTTTCATTCCTGGAGGTCTAACCACACCTCCTTTTTCTTCAGCTTGCTCTGATGGCTACTATTTCTTTGTGTTCTCTGTAGTATATATATAATTGAAGTTTGTGTTTTTACCCTAGAGTTTATTGAAATTAGACCCTCCTTAGCTTTCTTTGCTTTTTACCTTCTTGTATGCCCAGGGAACCTAAGGGTTTAAATGAATTCACTGTCAGCCATTTGCTTTTCAAGTAAGAAGAAATGAAGTGGTTTATTTTTCATTTGTTGTGCACTCCTCGATAAGGAAAAAATGAGCAATTTCATTACATGCCATTTGTTGCTTATTTGTTTGGTGTAACTGGCAGACATGGCTTGTCTACTTTTTGAAAAATTATGAAGTGGATAGATTCAGAGACTCATACCAGGATCCAGAATGTACCACTCACACCTTAGAATTGAGTATACTCAGGCCACATTGATGGGCTGTCTGGCTGGGTATTTGGTATTTGAGCAAGTAGAACTTTTAAATCTTAAGGTGTTAGCTAACTTGTGGCATCTTTCACAGGGGACTTTCAAACAGTGAGATAATAACGTAAATACATAGAAAATACTGCTCTGTTTTGTTATTTAAATCCATCTATTTTTATAGGCAAGGAATTGGTTCTAAACGTGGTGCAATAGGGACACAGCACAAATTTTCATCAGTATAAAAACCTTAGGGTTCTTCTCTAGTTAGCATAACCCAGGGTAAATGGGCTATGAGTTCTTCTACAAACACTGTCTCTGTATCTTAGTTTTTCTATATCCATTCTCACCAGCTTTTGTAGGGGCCTTTCCCTGACCAGTTTATTCCCTGTGGTTTATTTAGGGAAAAGTACATAGACTATTTTTCTACACTGTGAAGCTATGTATGTCTGGCATCTCACAAACGTATGTTTATTACCTCAGTATTTTTCCTCTGTTGATAGTAGCAGGTCTGAGATTCCACTAGAGGTAATGGTATAGAAATAATTCTGAAAACCATCCCCTCTGGGTTGTGTTAGTTACAACTCATTGCTGTAGAAAACTTCACATTTCTATGGTAAACTATATAGAAGTATTTTCTCACATATAAGGAAAGTCCCAAGTAAAAGCGTTCCAGGATTGGTTCATTCAGGAGATCAATGACATTTTCAAGAACTCTCTACCCAGTCACTCTCAGTGTATCAGCTTCTCTCGTTCATGGTCACACATTGACTTTCGCCAGTTCCGGCAGCCCAGTGCATACCTGACAAAGTTAAGCAGATCAGGGAGATCTTTCTTGTACCTGTTGAAGAGCAATGACACCTCTCCCAGATGGTCTGTAGCAAGTCTTCCTCTTGTCACTGGACAGAAGTGGTCACATGCCCTCCTCTACACTAGAAAGCACAAGGGGATTGTAGGTGCTACGATGGAAAAGGGAGAAGGACTGACAACCCCAAAACTGGGGCTCTACCAGCAAAGAAAAGAAAGGAAGCATCTTTTGAGTAGGTAACTTGAGAGTGCCTGCTGAATTCCACCCTTCTTTTAGACTCTGACCTTGGGCATTATCTACTGGCCTTCATGTTTCCTACCCTGAGTATCTAATTACTTAATCCAAACACAGGTTTCCTTCCATTCCCTAATGTACAGTTCTATGGCCCCTCAAATATTTCTATCCTGATACTCACTATGCACATTTTCAACTGTTTAAATAATACTAACTTGACTACTGCAGCCCTTTAAAAATATACAAAATCTTCTTATTTATAGTTTAATAAAAAATACCTCTAGCCTCTTGGCCCAAAAGTCACTGCTAAATTCACAATCATGTTTTGAGGTACGGATATTTTCTTCTTTATACCTAGCACACTGAAGAATTTTCTGGCCAGACTACTTGTAGGGTGGATTAAAAGAAAGCAGATTTAACATATATTGTAGGGGCTCAATAATTCTCAATACTCAAATAGCAGAGAATTTAGAGTCCACTTATTTAAGTGCAAATGCTGCCTCCCATCTAAGTCGTTTAATCAGGACACTTTAATTTCTACAACTGCTAAATTTAGATAATAATACCTGCCCCCTATCTACCTCTCTGGGAAGCTGGGAGGATTAATTAGATAAAGTATTTAATGCTTCTCAGAGAGAAGTGGCATATGTAAAAGATGTTATTATTTCCAGGGAAGAATGAAGCAGTGTCTCTAGTATGGACAGTCCATTCTTCTACAATTTTTTTCCCTCTTATTCATTCAGCTGAAGTGCCAATTTGGTGGATTTTAATTCATCATGTGAGACCCTGCTCGTTCTCAAGTAGTTGCACTTAAAGAAAAGATTTTCAAGTATAGCCCCAGATGATGGGAACTGCATGTGCTCCCTGAGTTTCACTGAATATTTCAGAGCATTGCCTTGCAAATTATTATTTATGCCAGAATCTGGTTACAACACTTGTAAAAGCCAGCCATGACCGCATTAAAGATTGTGACCTGGGCCAGCCTTTGAGGCCACACTCAATCCCAAATTCTTCCATGAAATATTTGCTAATGACTGCAGTTCTCACTGATCTTCCTTTCCTGGGAATTGTACCACCACCAAAGTCTTCAGTCCTCAATTTAGAACTGGTTCTTAAACACAGGGCATCTGAGTACAAACTGGGTCCTCTTTCTAACACACCATACTATTCATAAGTCACTTAGTTTTGTACAGGAGGAAAGAATCTTCTTCTACCCACTTAGAATAGAAATGGGTCCAGCCAGATCATTTTGGACATAGAAAGAAGGCAAATCAAGAGCACAAACTTTATTCATTCTTTTAAAAACCTTGTTAAATATTTTATATTTAAATATCCTTTTTAAGTAATAAGTTTTTATATTTAGGTCACAGGACTCTATCTCTCATTTTCTTCTAGAATCCTTGGTTTCAGTTATATAGTTAAAATGTATCCACTTTTTCCCACCTATATTCCATTTTATAGAGGTTTAACTTTGCTTGACTATCAAGTAGTTTTTTCTGGTGAACCCCTTTGTTAACTCTTACGTCGATGGTGACAAACTTAAAATCTCAGTTAGCAAGTCCTTATGTGTTTTGATGACAGCAACTGCTGCTTATGGTTAACAAATATGCATTCTTTCCAGTTGTTCAGAAGCTCCTAGAGATGGAGATGAGCCTCATTTCCCCCCAACAGGTTGAGAAGCAAGTGAGTCACCAGAGAGCCTAGGAAGTGGGTACTTCTGGGGCGGACTTCAAGGTTGGCTTCCCCCAAACACTTGAGATCAGCTTTTGACAATATTAAATCATTCACTCTTCCTAAAAATAAATTCAACGCATAGTTCTTTACTAATCAAAATGAAAGACTTCCTTCAAGGTGAAAGCATAGCCATAAAATTTTATCTTAGTCTGTTTTTCATATCTATAGACTCTTCTAAAAAGAATAACAATAGCATTTCTTAATTTTTTCTTATTTTATGGTTTTTAAAAATATGCAGTATTAGCAAATAGATTGAGAGTCTAATTGCATATTCAGGAATGGACTATTTAACTTGTATGTTCAGTTATTTTACCTTGTACAACATTTCTTTTTAATGAATGGCTTTTAGTTAAAAACAGTTTCTCAGCCACTCTGCCTTCTCTTAAGGCCAAACAGACCAGATATTTAATATGAACAAATGATTGCCTTGGCTGGCCAGCTCATAGTTCTCACCCCAAGGTCATGGATGCCTCTGTGCTAAGATGTGCAAGGAATTCTGCCTTGAGTGCCAATCTTGCTTTTCTTTCTCTCAGCCCTACATATCAGCCCTCTATCAAGGTTTCTCTGCATGTCTGCATGGGTAGTTTTTTCTTCTCATATCCTACAAGAAGTTTAGCACTAACTGAATTTGCTATAGGGCAGCCTTCAATGTTCATCATATTTTAGCCTAACTCGGCTGGCCTACTGTGATTTATTTTCTTAAATAGAATTTTAGAATATGTGAAGTTGGTTTTTAAACTTTTTAAATAATTTGTGTGTGTGTGTGTGTGTGTGTGTGTGTATGTATATCCATCCCATTTGGTTATATTTATCTACCAGCTTTTGTGAAAGGATAACAAGGTGGTGATGTATGGATTTGGAGCCAAGCAAAGCTTCATTAGAATTCATGCTTCCCCATTTTCTAATGGTGTGACCTCTCTGAGCCTCAGTTTTCCTACATTTGAAATGGAATTAATAATACTTTCACTGCCAGGTTGTTGTGAGGATTTGAGCAAATAAACATAAAGTTCCTAGCACAATGCTGTGAACAGCCTCACTGATTAACACATGTTAGATATTATCATAGTCTGTGTCCCAGACAAGGGAGAGAAGTCACCTCCTGTCCACTAGTCGAGACTTTATCATTCTTTTTAGGATCCCTGAAAAACCTTTTTCTCTTTACTCCTATGGGTATCCAATTAATGTTAATGACCTTAAAGCTAAAAATCATAGTTCCCAGAAAGCTATTTCAAGGTAAATAAAGCCAACTTGAAGAGAACTAAGATGAGCTATTTAAACTGGGCTTGTCTTTTCATTGACACTATAGTTACTCTACACTAACTCCACAAGGGTAGTCTTATCTATGAGACTTAAGAGGCTTGGGAGCTCCATCTAGGAAGGGCTCCAGCTGCAGTGCACGCAAGTGCACAAATATACAACTGAATTTCTGAACATTACTACCACAGAGATAGGAGAATCATACTGTTAAAGAGAGAAAGAAAACGAGAGAGGGAGAGAGAGAGAGGGAGAGAGAGAGAGAGAGAGTGGCATGGCAAAACTGTTAAGTTAAATCTGGGTAGTGTGTATGTAGCTATCTGTTATATTATTTTCTATACTTCCATATATGAATGAAATATTTTATAAACAAAGGTTTTAAAAAATGAAGGAAACAAAAAAATTGGTCTGCTATAAATAGTAAATGTGTCATTAAATATGTATAGATAACCTAAAATGTGTAAGATTTCAGAAAGAGAAAAGAAGCCAGCAATCCTTGAAACTACCTTGACCACATCGAACCTATCATTCTAACAATGAATCCTGGATTTTATTGTAAACATACTAGGAGAGGACAGGTAACCTCAGACTCTTTAAGGATTGAAAGGCTCTGTGACTGCAGAGTGTCATATTTGCCCACTAAAATGGGCAAAGACACATTACAGTTGACTGCTATAGAAATAGCCCACTAAATGTACACTGATCCCTTAATAGAGGATACTCTGAAGCAAACATGCTAGTTCTAGAGGAAAAGGAGAGAAATAGACATCAGGTTTTACTCAGAACTTATACCAAACGCACTTAGCCTGCCATTTTTCATGAAGTTGGCAGCTCAGTAGGAAAAGAAGCAAGAGAAGACAGAAGAGGTGGGCAACAAACATATTGTCAGTAGAGAAAACTCTCTTTCTCTTGTAACTTGCCAGAAGCATAGAGTGGGAAAGAAAATCCAGAGGTCACATCATGCCTAGATCTATTTATCACATGAGGAAACACAGGAGAGAAGGAAGAGTGCCTTTAGACTTGGAGACACCACCCATAGAACCAAGCCAAGTTTTGGACTCTGGTCTTTAGATCATAAACTCCTCCACGCTTGCTAGAAGCTAGAAATGAGGATGGGTGGAGATAGACCTGGCATGGGGAGAAGACAGAAATGCTTCTTTCCCTATAGTTCTCACATAGCTTTCCTAATAATGGCAGCTTCATTCATACAAAAAGCATTATTAATGTAGTGTCTTCTTTTAAAGCATTCATAGACAAGAAGGATGCCAAGACTAGCCTTTTAAAAAGCTCGGTTGTAAGGATTTGCTGAGCAGTTTAGAGTTGAGAAGGTAGAATCACGGTTTTGAAATTCAGAATATCCTTAACCAGTAGCCCCCATCCCACCAATCAAATAAAGAAGATGAATATCAGACAATATATAAGAAGGTATCCTCACTTCAGTTATTGATACAAAGATATGGCAAGTATAGAAAGAGTACCATCATTTTTTTGCTAGAAGAATTAGTAGATATATTTATTAATAGATATATTTATTATACTAGTTGATATATTTCTAATAAAAAAGTAGTATAGCTAATTTATATGTGCTTACCATGCAGTAGACTCTAAGGACTTTATGTATGTTTACTGATTTATTAATTAAGACAACCCTATGAGATTCATACAATTATTATACCCATTTTACAATTCAAGAAAAGCAAGGCTTAGAGATTTTAGGTCACTTTCCCAAGGTCATAGAGTTAGTAAGTGGTAAATGCCAGGCTTGGACTAGGACAATCCATCTATCGAGTTCTTGATCTTGACTACTCTACTATATATATAATGAAGAAAATTGAAAATGTTGAAAATATTAAGAGCTAATTCCAGATATTCAGGATACCTTAAAATACATACATAGGAAGAACAAATCACAAGACATTTTTAGGCTATACTAATATCTAAAGACCTAAAGCTGTGATACAGTTTCTTATAAAAAGTCCTCAGTAGTGATTAAAAATCAAGAATATTACAATGCAATACAGTCATAGGACAAAATTTAACTTGTGGTTAGGGCTTCTTTGCAATTGAGACTCTTTGCTTAGTAACAGAGCCATGTTCCACAAGGCCCTGTACAGCCCATGTAGGCAGCAACATCGAAATTCTTTTAGCAAGACTAAATGAAGAAAGAGACCGTCACATCGTAACTCTTCATAGAAAACATGGGTCCATAGGAGATGGGCCTGAGTACCTAAATGGGTCTGAGTACCCAACTTCTTGAACATTCCAATGGAGCTGCAGATTCTCTTCACAATGGTCAACTATAAATGATGATGCTATGTTTTGGTAATAAATGTCCAGGAGTCTCATAGACTAATGTACTTCATTAAGATTTACTAGTTTTTCAATACCAAAATTTTCCAAGCATTTAGTGGAGGACTTCAAATATTCTAGTCTACATTTTAAAAAATCCTCCTGTTGAGATAAATAAAAGAGGAAAACTTATTATTATATTCCTTTTTATGTTTTTTTATTGCTTAACCATGCAAATACGTTACCTTGCCAAAAAATATTTTGTAATTGTGACAGTTAAAAGCTTTTTGTGGACCCCAGGAAAGATCATGTTCTTAGAGCTAACCGATTCTTGTGGGTGTGAGACCCTTTGATTGGATTGGATTGGATTTAATTCAGTTGGGGGGCCTTTGATTGGACTGCTTCAGGGAGGCGTGAACCAGGGTGGGTCTTGGTCCTCTTGTTGGAGACCTTTATAAATGGAGGACTGAAAATAGCAGACACAGAGAAAAAGCGGCAAAGACAGAGAAACCCAAAGCGACTCGAAGAGATGATGCCCAAAGGAGATGTGTGAGATGAGTGATATGCTCACTGCTGAGCTTGGGGAGGAAGTAACTCTGGAGGAGGAGGCAGAGACTCATACTGCCAGAACTGCCATTGTGCCTTGCCAAGTGGCAGGAGTCCAGGATCGCTAGCAGCCGACCTCCATGAGAGAGCATCTCTGATAATGCCTTGATTTGGACATTTTCAAAGGCCCAGAACTGTAAGCTTTTTAACCTAATAAATTCTCATTGTAAAATCCAACCCATTTCTGGTATATTGCTCCCAGCAGCTTTTTCCAAATTAATGAACAATAGTCTTCTATGAATCCAGTATTCATAAACTTATATAACTCCTTCACTATCAGACTCCATCACCTTGTGATAAGGTTGCTGTTTACTATATGAGTTCTTTCTTTCAGTTGCCTTATACTTATCCCTTAAAAATTGTGTTTCCAGTTCCCCAATGCTTGTAATTTGTACCTACACTAAAAATATTATTTATGATATATGCAAATTTTGGTTTTCCAAAGAAAAGTCTATAGGCTTTCAGTCTGTTCTGTGGAAGACCCACTATTGCTTTGATAATAGCGGTATTGATAATGATAAAATAATAATAGAGATACAATTTACATGGCATACATCTGTCACTCATTATATAAGATCTCTAATCTTTGCATATCCTTATCAGGTAAATATTAGTTCCCCCATTTCAAATATGAGAAAACTGAGATTCAGAGAGGTTAAGTAACTTTCCAGATTTCACAAAGCTAATAAATAGGGATCTGGAATCTGTGCCCAGATGTGTCTCTCTTCAGAGCTTAGGCTCTTTTTTACCTTGGCACACTACTTACAATTTTGGCTCTTTTTTGGTTCTGCTTCATCCTTTACTTTCCATGTCGTTAGGGGCTGCCTCTGCAGATCTGCCATGGCATTAGGCTCTAGCCTGCCTTTAACACGATCCTGTGAAAACAATCAGTGCTTGTTGGGAGCAGATCATTTAGGAGTATTGATTCTAAATTTGTCATTGTTTTCCAAGAAAACTAAGCGTAGAGTATAAATTGCCACTCACCACATAAAGTTGATGACTTTCTGTGCCCAAATGATTTGACAATTTGTGATTTCCCCCCCAGGAGATTTTTTGCTAACATTTTTCAAGGCAAAATATTCAATCCCTGTCTGAAATGATCAAAATTTGCCCTGCAGCAAACTTGTAAATTTTTGCAAGAACTTGTGAAACTTCACAAGGCAAGAGATCAATAATTTGACACTATTCTGTACTCACCGCTTTCTTCAATGTACACTATTTAGTTTGAAACTGCCAAGATGAGAAAGTAAAAATTCAAGGAACAAGTTAAGGAACTCTCCTATATATTAAATATGTGTGTGATATGTTTAAAATACAGGCGATCAATCTGTAGTCAGAAACTTGGAAATAAAAAAGTGAAAAATTCAGTTCAAATATTTAAAAATTTAATTTTACAAAAGGTAAAATACACGTATCTATTCCTTTAATATCTTATAATATACGCTGACATACCCAAAAAGCTTTTGGGTTTTCTGCCTATGGCATCCAGTGCTGTCAGCCTTTGTTGAAAATCAGTATTTAGGCAGAGTGCCTGAATGTGTTTGCACTGCTGTTGTTAGGCAACAACAAGACATAAGACATTTTGTACCTACCTGTAAAAAATTAAACCTTTAGTTCAACATTGATTTTACGCATTCCTTTCTCTTTCCCGCATAAAAACTACCAATAAATTTGAGCAAACAATCAGGTGGATTTTTATTACTCTTTCCCCTCAGCCTTTCTGCCTTGCTATCTAGGTCCTTTTTCTCTTCCTGCATCATAATCCATGTTCAGCTATTGTTCTTTCATTCTTCTTGCTACATAATTTCTCCTTCAGAAAACTCATCCATTTTCATAGCTTCAGCTATGCCTGCACTTGAATGATTCTCAAATCTCTATTGCCAATCCTTTTCTCTCAGCTAAGAACCAGTTATTTACCTCCAACTGTTCACTGGACATTTCTACTTTGATGATCCGCCACCTCTTCAAGCTAAATATGCTGAATCCCCCATCCCACCCTAAACCACCTCCTCCTCCTGATTTCCTTTTTTATTTTCAAGAATAGAAACATGTTTCCATCTAGGGCACAAGGAAGGCAAATCAAATATGTGCAAGAGGCAGGTATTATCAAACACTAGTGCAGTGGGCCAGGTGCTGAGTGAACTGGGAGCCTTTGCCCCTTGTTACTCAGCGCCACCACATGGTCACTCTTTAGAAAAGCAGGCCTAGTTTTGCCAGATCTAATATTTCAAAGGAAAACATAAATCTTGATTTTGTGGTGAAATCTGTCAAATATTTAAATGCTATCAACTGTTAAACAAAGCTTAACTGTGTGGAAGCAGCAGGATGTTGAATATAGGCTTGTCCATCCCAAGAGCTACTATATAGGTGCTGAGCTAAATGGCATTTGGAAAAAATATAAATAAATGAAGGGCAACAGGTAGATAGAGACTCATGGTTATGATAATGACGATAGCACAACAGAGCCAACCCAACATAGTAGAACCAAGTTTGACAGCTTAGCACACTGTTCTAGGTAACTGGGCTAAACTAATTTCATCAGATGCCCAATATTAAAAAAAAAAACTATTAAATCTGAAATTAAGTATCACATACTCTAAATCAGTGGAGAAAAATAAAACATGTAACCAGGAACCACAAAAGATGGTCCTGGACTCTTCCAAAATATGCCTCAGGTTATATTTCATTCTTTCAAGGTCCCTCTGGACATAAAAAGGCAAATTTCCAGCCTAATAGTGGTAGAGCTCAGTGAATGTACAGTGTACACATCTCTAATTCTTACTATGTTCTTTTATATTTTTTAGAGCTAATGTGCATTTGGGAGTCACACAATAAAATTATCATAATAAACTTTTGGAAATAAATGTTACAGTCTTCTCAAATTAGACTTTTGGAGATGAATTCAAAGGGATATACCGTACCAATGACATAAAGCAATCTTGTGACATGCTCTCTTAAGACATCAAAAAGACATGTATAAATGAATTTAGCACATATGAATTTATCCAGTGGTTCTTACAAAAAAAGTAAAAAATTGATTCACTACCTCTAGACTTGGGACTCTTACTTTTAAACCCAATACTGTTTGAGAAAATTTAATCTGTGGGAACTTAATTCAATCTACATTTTTCTATATACAGCAAAGAGCATTTTTAAAACATAAAGGAAATAAAAAATATAAACATACCAAACCATGGTTAACATTACAGAACCAAACACTCAAACTATCAGTGCAAATTCCATGTTAACTACAAATAAGCCAAGGAACTGAATAAATAATACAAAACTTGCTTTGTGTGTGTGCTCTAGAAATGCTCTGTTTATCTTCAAATAACTTCTTTACCTCAATCAGGTGGCTAATTGGTTTGATTACAGGTATCTTTAAGGATGAAAATGGAAAGCACATTGCGTGAAATGCTATGACATGAGGTTTTTGAATATTCTGAGTTGCCATTTATCTGTGTGCATTCTCTTTTAAAATCTGAAATCATCTAATATTTTGAAAGGAGAGGATGCTTATATTTTTTAACTTGAGAAAATAAATTTCCATGTTAATGTAGTATCAGTTTATTGTACTTCCAATTTCCGAAGCAAAAGCATTTCAGAACTCTGAAAGACTATATTTAGAGTGAGAACTACATATTCTATACAGATGGAATCAGTCCATGAATATATGTGGGTATCATTCTTGCCAGCCCTAATAAAACTCTATCTTTAGAGTGTTTGAACAAGTCTTTAGTTATACATGAAAACTGAAACATCAAACCATTATGTACCCTTTAAATGTAGATAAAATAATTTTGCTTCCATACAATATTTTTAAATGTTGACTTTAGCAAAAACTTAAAAATCCCCTGAAATTTGAAATGAAAATTCATGATGTACAAAATTATGAAAGAAAAGAATATCAACTCCAAATACCCATAACTTTTTCGAACAAAATTTCGGTGTTGTGATTTCATCTTTCTCATTTACATTTCCCAAGTGTATTTGAGTTTACAGGGTGCTTTCACATGTAATAAAGCATTTAACCCTCACAAATGCCTTTCGTGAAAGGTGTTGTTGTTACAGTTTTAATGATGAGTAAAGAGAGTCTGATGTGGTAAATGAATATCCTCATCATCACACAACTAGAACAATGGTAGAACTAAAGCCGGAAGACTGGGTTTTCTGAATCCCAATCTAGAGTGTTCTTTTTAATAGACTGATGCGTTATGCCAGCTTCTGATCAGATCTCTATTTTCCTCCATCCGTTTTACCCATACACGATACGTGGGTATATTTGGGCGAGGACAATGTAAATGGGAAGATTTTAAATTTTTGAATTACTCTTTTAAATTTGACCCTTATTGAATTCCAAGCTGTGTCTGAGCATAGCATAACTAGAGTGTGAAGTCATGTTCATGTTTGTGTATATGCATTGAACACACACACATACATATAATGAATTTCTATAGAAGTAAATTTACTGCTTGCTATGCAGTTGCTTTCAAACGAAGATTGCTATGGTGCTGAGTTGACAATAGAAAAAAAAAAACGGGGGGTGGAATCCCAATAACTTCAGGAATAAAGATTTTAGTAAAATGGAAATGAATAGGTGGGAAGACATAAGTATGTTTTTTATACAGTCAGATGTGTAGAGCACAGCCTGGACATGTAAATGCAAAATCCCTAAGAGTCTAAAGTTATAGTGGTAGAATGGCCTGACCAGGTTTTTCAAGAAAGGAATACTAAGCTGAAAAGATACATAATTCTGCTATCTAAAGTTGCATAAACCTGATATTACTCCATATTATTGTAGCTGCCTAGACACAGATATTTAGATCACTTATTTTTATCTAACATTGATAAAAAAATTTGTCTAGTAATAATATAAATTATATTATCCCTTAGGAGAAAAGTCTCCTTTTGACTTAAATGGAAAATGTGCCCATAAAGACATTGGAATAGATCAGATTTAATCTAATTATCTGGCCTCGTAGTTACTTATGACAAGTGTTTTCTTCCTTTCTCAAAATCAATCACATCTTCTGCTTGATTCACTGTAGACTTGAAATCTCACTTTATGACATCAGCCTGTCACCCTGAAAATAACTGGTATCACAGATGTGGCATTGAAAGTTCACTTCAAAAGCAAAGAGGAAAATAAGATGGTCTTTCATAGGCTTCTGATCCCATTTAAAGAATTGCCTGAGAACTGTGCTCTTTGTGTGTCTCCAGGAGAGGATGCCCCTCAGACTCAGCTCACCCCTTGGAGGCTGCCTCTTCTGTGCAAAGTGAAGGCTGTTTAGTGTCCCATTTCTGCAGATTGGGTTTTCTGCCCTTTCAAACTTTGGAAGACTCTATCAAGTATCAAGTCATTATTTGGAAGAACATCTCCTCAATCCCTGACGTTCCTTTATGGTTCTTTGCACACACTCTGTGAACACTCTTTGCCTTTGATGAGAAGCCCAAAGAACCAGGCTTAGTGCAAGCACACATGGAAAAAAATGCCACGTGATTTCATAGTACATAAATCCACCTTGCGTGCTGCTGGAAGGTGTCATTGTAAGCCACGGGCCATGGGGAGAGTGTCACTCATATGTATGCACACTCAGTTACGTCTTGTGTGTATCCTACACCTCCTCACTGCAGACCAACCATTTTTCCTTTGTAATCACGTACACAATATGCAGAACAGTTATGCGGGAAAAATCCATGGCAACAGCACATACAGTTTTGTTGACTTTATTTGAAAAAAAAAAAAGTTAACATTTTTTCAGTTTTAACTTTTTAGAAGATATGATTCTTTAAATATATGTGATTCAAACTTGAAAAAAATAGCGCTGTACAATATTTTGAGCATTATATGATATTGGCATTTTATGAACCCCCTGAAGGTTATTCACTCTTCCCTTTAGAAACCTCCGAGGTATTTTTCTGTGCTGTGTACATTTTCATTCACAAGAATATTTTCTTCTCATTCTCCTAGATACCTTGGAACTTTTTTTCTTTTCTGCAGGTACCTTAGAGGACTAAGACCCTCACCACTCCATCTACTCTTAGTTTCACCCGAAGGGCAAACTCCCTAAGATCTTGACATAATACTGATAAATACATGGAATTATTAAAGGTGCCATCTCAGCAGAAGAGGCTTGCTGCTGCCTTTGTTCTCGGGGGAATACATATTTCACCCAGTAGCAAGACACTCAACTGCTGCTACAATCAGAATTCTCTGAAATGCCTTTAAGCTAATCATCTTTGAGCATAAGCCTTTGTTGTTGAATCAGGGACCTTCTGGATGTAAAGCACAGAAACCTTCTTTTAATATATTGTTTTTTGTCCAACTTGCTCAAAACAGCGTCAAGCCTGTCACCACCGACAGTAAGGTTCAGTGATCTGTCAGCATTCACCCCGCTGAAGACAGTGAGAGAAACCCGTAGCTCAGGAGAGTTCAAGAGAGAACCAAACAGTGTGTTTGCAAAAGAGCATTTTTATATATTTTCTTGTGACAGCACTAGTTTAACAGAAAATAGTTGGAGTGTGCCAAAAAAGGGGGAAAAAAATGAAAGACAGTAGTAGTAAGTTAGGCTAGCATGACATGATGGATCTGGGCTATGACAAACCGAATTGGAAAAAAGCTTCCCTGGGGACCAACTATACCAGGTTTGCTGAATTGTATTTCTTGATTTCTTACTGTGCAACAGTGCTTTTTACTGTTAGATTGACTAGGCTTCAGAATATTTTTAAAATTGTACAAATCAAAATCCATGTAGCTTAAAAATGAAGGATGTAAAAGGTTTAGGAGTTTGATGTATTGAAAGGCATTCTGTATTCCCTCATGTGAGTTTTAAATATACACTTTGTCTGTTTGATGAATTTCAAATCTTTGTGGAAGGCAATATACACGATAGCAGTTTACAGGGCTGAAAACCTGGATGCAAAGAGGGTATACGCTGCAGAGATTCAAAGCTTCTTCCCTATTATCCCACCTAGACGTGCTCTGGAATTACAACATGCAGCTTCTGCAGGTTCTCCCTTGTTTTGAGGTATTGCTATAAGGGCAAATAAAGAAATGTTATGCCTGGTACCCTCTTAACTAAAGTGTGATGCATTGTTTTTATTGGTTTTCCTTTTAATTCTTACATTGTGGCTTTCATACACCTTAAGGTGAGGCCAAAGGGAGAAAAAAAAGAAGAGGGAAAAAGGAAGAATTATTTCAGCAGCCAGTAATCCTGCAAGTTTTCATGTACCACATAATGCCAAATAACTAGACAGTCTTGTTTCTTTAATAGAGATGTCCATAATAAACTTTGAATGAATAACTATGGGAATGAGCTATATTAAGCATTCAGACGACTTTAGGTAATTGAGCTACTAAGGCATAAACAATTTGGGCCCCTTTCAAAGTGTTTACATCAATTTGAATAACTAATGAAATTGTCAGAGTGCAATGTGATAAGTACCAAGTGTTGGTTAAACTCAAAGTAGATAGCAAGCTATCTAGTAGGCTCAGTCAACACTGCTCCATAACTTTTCCCATCATCTATTTATAGTCCAAGAGAAAGGAGCAGAGCAAATGATGATGAAAGTGAGTTGGTTGAGATACAGTAAAGTAGAAGATCTAAGCACCGAGAAATAGAAGCTACTTTGAATTAGGAGCCACAGATTGATGTGCCTATCACTGGCAATGTAAAGGACTAATGCAGTATAGTTTAAGTGTTGGGGAAAATAGGAAGCAGTGAGGACAATTGCAAACTTCAGTTTGTGGGTCTCCTCTGAAAAAAATTAAAAAAACAGCCGCCATTCATCTATAGCCAATTGATTCATGCAGGAATATGAAAGCAGCATTGCCAAAACTTCTCGTTTTTCAAGACAAGTCATAATCTGCATTTTTACACGAATTCTCTTGATTTTAAGTATTAGCAAATAATTTTTAAGATTTTGTGCATTATGTGGGCCCAATAAAATACACCTGGGAGTTGTGTTTTAGCCCACAAACTTTCCATTTGTGACCTTTTTTGGCAAAGAGAGCTAGCATATCATTTTTGATACACAATGTAGAAGATTCTTTGAGTTTGAGAATGTGGAGGATAAACTGTTCTGGATAGTTATAAAATACAAATGGGTTTAGCATGGCTAGAGATGTAGGGCTGAAGAAAGAAAGGAGATTTAGAAGTCAGGGAAAGAAAAGAGTTATTGGAGGAGTAAAGTAGCTGGAATGGTAACAGGAAATT
>JAQZBX010060558.1:0-17284 GCA_029593785.1 Cabassous unicinctus | reverse complement strand
TTTTTTTTTAGGTCATTCATAACTTTGTTCCAAACTGTTTGATATTTTCATTTCAAGATTTAACTTCCTTACAAAAGTCATGTGACAACAGCATCGAAGTGCTGATAATGAAATATTTCATTATCTGGAGAGCTCTCTCAGGAATACTCTTAATAGCAAGGAAGATTTTGAGTCTGCGAGGTTGTGTGGACTTGAATGTGATTTTTATTTGTGTTTTGAGCTGTAACATAACTATTGTATGACTGAGATGTGTTTGTAAGTGCCGTACTATGCAGATGGGTTTTTTCTGAAACAAAGCTGAAAACAAAATCTTGAATGTGTTCATTTAGTGGGGAAAGAATACTTCATAGAAACATATGAAAACATTTCTAAGTTTTTTTTTTCATTAATTGAGCCTTTTACTTTCTAAGCATTTTTATGGTTATTCTAGTTAATAGGTCATTTGCCTGATATTTTCCAAATTTAATGAGAAAGGAGAAGTCTTATAGTACTAGGATATTTTGAAACAACCAGATCACTTTTAGGAATGTTTGAATTAGATTAAGTGATTATCAGCAAATTAAGATTGAATCATTGCTGTATTTTTAAATAAGTTAATAATTCCTATTCATATCTAATTAATTATTATAACATTATGATGGGATTTGTAAGGAGAGGAGAGTAGTTATTCTCTTTTTATTCATTTTTAAATTGTAAAAGCATAGGACAACATTAAAGCAAATTATAAAAGGAAAAAAATGCCACAAGTATAGTGTAAATACTTTAAATTTTCTATGCTCCCTTCTAGCCCATGTCCTTATTACACATAAGTTTTTATGTAATTGTTTTTATTATGTATATATAATTTTATGGTATGCTTTTCTTTTTATAAGATTATATGTAACAATTTCTGCTTCTTGATGGTCACATTCTTTTGAGACTCATTGTGGGAAAAAATTGTTTTTAAGATTTTGTGTCCTCTTCATGTTGTCATTTTATCTTCATTTTTTCCTTTATATAGAATTGTTAGAATAATCTACATGTAGCCTCTTTACTTTTCTTTGATGCTGAAACTAATGTATATTTTGCAGTGTTTTTCTTCCTTGGCTATTTATTTATCACATGTAGAACTCTCTTCTTTTTGAGTTTTGGGATCATATTTGTCTTTTATCCTTGTGGTGTTACTTTGAGTAGTCTCTTCCATGTATATGGCTTCAGCTACTGCCCAAACACTGACAACTGCCTCATTATTCTCTGGCACAGAATTTCTTCCTGAAACTTATATAGTCATTTGGATTTACTAAGGTATCTTAAAACTCACTATAGTGAAAATAAAACTTAACTCTTTTTCTTCAATCTTTTACCCATTCTCTTATGCAGAATGCATAGGAGTTATCTTTAACTTACCCTTTTCTCATGCTTCCATCTAGTTTGGAAGAATTCATATTCTGCCAGTTTGGAAGAATCCAAATCTTCCTGTCCCCTGGCCTCTACTTTGTTCCCACTGCCCTTATTTAAAACCAGAACTGTTGTTGTAGTACCTCCTCTGTGGTCTCCCAGTCTTCTCTTTCCTCTTCCAATACTCACTAAAGTGAAAAGAATGAATTGGAAGAGGAAGGATTATGTCCTTCATTGGCTTCTCATTCGTCTTTGTGGTGGATATGGTAAATAGGACCTCTCGAAGATGTTATTTTAGATAAGATGTGGACCAACTGAATGAGGTTGGGCCTTAATCCAGATTACTGGAGTCCTTTATAGCAGAAAAAATTAAGACACAGTGAGAGAGAAAACCATGGGAAGGAGCCGGAAGTGGAAAGTCAGTGGAACCTGGTAGAGACAGGAGAGGACATCGGCATGTGACAGGAAAGCGAAGGAATCCCAAAGATTGACAGCAAATCAGCACCAGAATGCTACAGTTTTCGGGGAGAAAGTAAGCCTTTCAGGTTCCGAAACAGTGAGACAATAAATTTTCATTTTTTAAGTCAACCCATTGTATGGTATTTATCATTCAAGATAAAATTGGAACTTCTTTGCCTGTCAGAATTGATCATTTATGATCTTCTTTCAACCTTATCACTGGAAACTTTCTTCCTCAAGCCCCTTCCTTTAGCTATTTTGAACTACTTGTAGTGTGCCCAAACATACTATAATCTCTCATACTTCCTTGGAACAACTGCCTGGAACAACTTTTTTACTCTTGTACCCATTTTCTCTTTTTGCCTCCTTTAATTTCTTTTCCTTTAGAACTTAACTGAAACTTCCTATCCTTCATTCTGAGTATGATGTGTATATTTTATATTCCCAGAGTATGCTGTTTAACATGATGACATAAGTATATTATATGCCTTAAAATGCCTTTTATTGAATTATTAAATATTATTCTATAGAGTTAATTTTCCTGGAAATTAATTAACATTTCAAATAGGTAGTTTATAGTTGTTTATTAGATAAAGCATTTTGTGTCTTCATTCATGGTAATCTTTAAAAATTATTTTCCTGCAAGAATTCCCAACTCTAGAATTACTGGGTCAAAAGGAAGGGGCACTATTTATTTATTTATTTTAAAAAGATTTATTTTCTTTATTCCTTCCCCCTTACCGCTTGCGCTTGCCATCTGCTTTCTGTGTCCATTTGCTGCACGTTCTTCTGTGTCTGCTTGTCTTCTCGTCTTCTCTTCAGGAGGCACTGGTAATCGATCCCAGGACCTTCCGACATAGGAGAGAGGTACTCAATCACTGGAGCCACCTCAGCTCCCTGGCTTGTTGTGTGTTTTGTTGTCTTTTCCTCTGTGTTTCTTTTTAGTTGCATCATCTTGTTGTGCCAGCTCTCCACGCAGGCCAGCTTGCCTTCACCAGGAGGCCCTGGGAACCAAACCCGGGGCCCCCATATGGTAGACGGGAGCCCAATTGCTTGAGCCACATCCATTTCCTGGGACACTATTTATAACTCTTGGGCATCATCCTGTAGGTAATGATTCTTACTGTCAATCTTGCCACCAAAATATATAGAAATATTGATTCTGAGGCTGGTAATATTTTCCTTGTTTAGAGAAGGCCTTTGCCCTTTAACTTTGGGGTGTGTGTTAGTTTATGCATACAGTAAACATATATGGTACATGGTTGTAAACTAATCTTTGTGCCAGTTCCTGAGAAATCCCTGATTCTTTTCTTGGTAATTTTCAAAATAGACTTCTCAAGAACTTTGAATGGGAAGATATATAATATACTTTATACTCTTTTGCAAATATTGCACTAATTGGAGTTGCCTGTTAAATACGAAGACAAATCAATGTTATAGTTAACTTATTAATGACATAAATTAAAACCATTTATTTATATTTGAGAAGGGCTTAGTTACCTGAAAAGATGTTTTTTTCCCCCATATTAGTGTTGCATTTTTGCTTTTACCTTTTAGATTAAAGGAAGGTTGTTTCAATTAGAACCAGATTTTAATAATAAGTTATAAAAATAGGGTTTTTTTGGAAATATAATTGATAGATTGCTAAATGAATTGTATTTTTTTAACAAATGAATTATTAGTATTCATAATATGGTTTATCTGTGTTTATTTCTTTACGTAAATTGTTGTTACGTTATGTATCGTGTATCAGTATTAAAAAATAAACAGGTGACTAAAGTATTTCTTTGTATATGATACCCACACAAGAACTCTTTGTACTGCTGGTGGTACTGTTACACACTTCCTTACTACAGTAAGTAAATATATTACTTCAACCCTTAATCAGTCTACCATTGCCACTGATGACCCAATGCTTAAGTTGTAACACTATGCTGTTAACCCAGACTCTGGGGGCTTATTTTATTTTATTTTTTGATGCATTGCTGTAGGCAATTTTAAGGGTGTGGAACCAAGCCATTTTCTCCCTTGGACTCATTTCCACTTTTATTTCCTATGGGAGGCTTAGCCTTCCTTTAAAATACTTGAATTTTTAAATTGTTCACCTATTCTATGAATACTGGGTGGAGGAGTAATGCTTCTTGCCCAGTTATAACCATTCAGTGACAGAAAATAGCATGGCTTATCCATTGGTGTTCACCAATTCTCAAAATTAAAATTTTGTAATTCATAAAATGCTTTTCTGGTAGACGTTTTATTTTTGTGAGTATATGCTTCATGGATTAGTTTTGTTTTATGCATATATGTTAGGAATGTTTTGGCCTGATTTTGTCCCAGGAGGATGTAATTGAGAACTGACAGGTTATATGAAGTTGAAAAGAAATTTAATGAGTTGTAAAAACCAGTGTTTCATTTTGCTTGGTAGCTAGTATGTTATTTGTGAGGAAGTGTGTCCTAAAAGTTAAAAATGAATAGGTATCTAAACTACTTAGTAGCTTTGAATTTTAACATTAATAACTGCCACTTGAAAACAAAACAAATTTTATTGACTAAAAAGAGTAAAGTTATTTTTCTTTTTAGAAAATCTGAACTTTGGGGGTCACAGTTATTCAATATTATGGATAAAATATACATAAACTATAAAAATCATAAACTTTTAAAAACTTTAAAAAATTCACTCCTATTTTCATTCACTTCAATTCTTGAGCAAGAAATTATAGAACATTCTATTTGTACCAGGTGCATAATAAGGTGCTGGGGTTATTAATGTAAGGCAGCCACAAATTGAAGGAGTACATCCTTAATAGGAAATCAGACACACAAGCACATGTTTATAATTTAGTGTAGTAAAAGTACTCCTAGATTTGAAGTCTTCATAGAGGAGGTGACATTTGAAACTAAGACTTAAATGTAAAGTAAGAATATGCTATATGTCATGTGGTTATGGATTAGTGTGTGTGTGTGTGTGTGTGTGTGTGTATATGAATGACTGTTAGTATTACATCATTAGATACTTGATATAAAATGAATGCTCTGTGGACTTTTCAAAATGCCTACTTTTTTTTGGAGGCATAAGAAGTGATTTTTGAAATGGAAACAATGCTAGTTTGGTTCTCTGGGAAGCAGACACTAAAATGGAGTTGGGAGTGCAAATGGCTTATTGGGAATAACATCTGTGAAAAGAAAAGGTGACAGCAGGAGTCATCACCTTGTAAAGCATATCTGACCAAGTCTCTGCCAACTTAACAGGGAGCTCTGAAACAAAGATCATTAGAGGAGTCCTGCATTGGGTGGAAATGGAAGCCCTTGTATCAGAGCTGGCCCTTGTACCACCATGACTCAAACACTGGCTGTGGGCTTCTCTAAGAGGAGTATGTCCTTGGTTCAAATGCTGAGGCAAACTCAAACTAAAGAAGCTAACCACACTTCTCACAGCTGGTCAGTGAGTCCTTTCTTGAAGGGTGATCTAAAAGGCATACCTATATGTCTCCCACAGAAACCAGGGTAATACTAATCATTTTTTCATTATTCAGTCAATAAATATTATTGAACACTTAATATGTGCTAGGGATAGTGTTGAGCATGGGTGATGTGAATATAACAGACATGTCCCTGTTCTCATATAGGGCATAGGTATGGAGGAAGACTATTCCAACAAAAGGAATAGAGGCAAGACAAAGGCAACTTTGGCTGGAGAGTACTAAAAAATAAAAAAAAATAAAAAATAAGAGTGAAAAAAGATGAGGTCAGAGGGTTTGGTGGGAGCCAGACCCTAGAGTCTTTCAAGCCTCAGCACGGAAGTTGGGTTTTATTCTGATTGCAATGGGCAGTCATTAGAGAGTTTTAATCAGAGTGAAACAATCTGACTTATGGTTTAGAAAGTTTACTCCTGCTTACCATTTTCCACATTTAATAGTCATAATACAAATATGTCTTACAACATACTATGTAGTCTGAGTCACTTGGAGAATTTTTTTTTATATTACTGGTGTGGTGTAACATCTGCAGAAAAGACACACACATACACACACAAATGTCAATTCCATTATCAGAGTTATTTTACCCATTTCCCATATTTCTAAAGTAACTCATTAATCAGCTCTTTGGCTTTTAAGTAACTATCTGTTACTCAACTACAAGAGCCATATTAAATTAAATTGTTTGTTTTTTGCCCATTCTTAGCTCTGAAAAAAGCAAGTAAACCTTTGTGTAGGAATTTTATTTAGGCATTTTAAACTCTTCAAAAGAATGTATTGAAATTCTTTAAAGTGTTTAACTAGTCTCTCACTGGATCCGTATAGCTCTCTGACGTAGTACAGGGCACAATTTAAAGATCCCAGGTTCCCCACATATAGCAGGAACTTGCATAATCATGGCTTCCAGAGCTGCTTTTAATTTTCTTGGGATTTAGAAGTTTGCCCTCATCCTATAGGAATTTTTAGGAGTTTATCTCTACCCAAATATTGACTTGTCTAATTGAAAATGATTTTAGTTATCTATAACTCTTAATTAAGACTTGTATTTTTTACTGAAAATTAGGTTCCAGTTCTGACAAATGCCTTCTCAATGCCCAGGTTTGAACCTTGACCCCACCATTTATTAACCATGTGATTTAGGCAAGTCTCTTTACCTCTTTAAAACTTGGTTTCCTCCTCTGTAAAATGGGGAACACCACTACTACCAGCTTTGTAGGCCCATATTGAGAAGTATGTGAAATAATAGAGAATGTCTCACACAGCAGAGAATGTCTGACTTTTCTCTACATGGAAATTGTTACTGCTTTTGCTATTACTTTTAATATGATTATAACTTTGTTAGGGATTTATGGAAGTATAGATTCAGTTTGGGTATTCATCTAAAATCTACGCTTTGACTTAGCTCTGGATTTGGTCTTTGGAAAGTTGAATAGCAGAATGGCCCCTTTAGTGTCCTTTCTGGCATTTGTGTGTGAAAATGCTTACTGTCATATCTAATAGCCTAATAACATCAGTTTTATAAATGAGTATTATTATCAACTTGAATTTACTAATGTCTAAATTTTTACTTTCAATAATAGATAAGCATTCTATATGTAATCTAGCATGTGCATCTCCACATAGATTTTATACGTTGAAATGCTCTTGGTGAGTTGATTTAGAAATCTGTTTATTACTACAAGAGCAAAATCCTAAAATAATCAGTGGTTGTAAAGGCTGTTAATTTCATGTATAAAAGAAATGATCAATTATTTCAAAAGTCCAATGATTATAAAGAGATTGACAGTTAATATAAATATTAACAGAGTACATTATTTAGATAGCTTTATGAAGATCTTTATATTTTTTCTAAGCAAAAAGTGTCCATAGGCATTTGATAATAATAAAATACAGAAGTTGGATTATATACTCATTAGAATTAGCAAAATTGTTTAATGTACAACATTAATAAAACTTTAAAATTACTCATTTTTAGTTATTTTATTTCATTTTATTAAAGAGTCTTTCAAGATAATGCCCTATTTAGGAATTCTCCATATCTTATAAGGTTGAATTACAGGCAGATTCAGAACTTTGAGGAGGGATAACTCAAAATGATGATCAATAACACCCAAGAAAACCATCCTTAATTTAGATATAATAAATAAAAAATATAAAAAAGCTTGAAAAGAAGAATGTGTTAGAGAAATTGTGGTATCTAGAAAACATTCTATTCTGGTCAAACCTAAAATAACAGCCTTTACTAGAATACTTTACAACCATTCCTTTGGAGATTTTGACTTAGTCGATTATTACTATAGAAGAAGAAAAGCTTAATAACTTGATGGAAACATCAGCATCAGCAATGCTAGCTAAAGAATATCTTGTTTCCTCATCTAAATCAGTTGGAATTGCACATCTATTTAGTATTGCAAATGCTTAGACTAGAGACTACAGAAATAATCTAGTGGTTGACGGCAGCTGAGAAATTGTTTCTGTGTCAAATTAAAGTCTACTCTAAGATGCTTAATAAAAATTTATAATGACAATTACTTTTTATTAGATTTCATATTTACTCTTATATTCCAGAAATTCATTCTATGATGATATTTGGCTTTGGTTGCAGTTGAGTGATGTGCTCTATTTTAACAATGTTGGAAAGCAGTAAAATCTGTCTTTTCCTCCTTATGCGCCTAATATATTCATCAGTTTACCACAAATATACAGAATGTAGGCTAATTTAGTCAAAAGTGTTTTGAACAGCAAAATCCTGCATTCAACTTAAAATTATCAGAGGCTAATTTCCATTTTAATCAATAATTCAGTAGAATTCATATTGTAGGTAGAATTTGAAGGATTTCTTAGAAGTTTCAACATGCACAATCAGAACCATTGCCAAATGTTTTCCTTTCAACTAAGTAAAGCATTACATTAAATCCACATTTCAAAGAGGAAACTGAAGTACTTTCACACATAATTCATAGCCAAAGAATACTATCATGCAGAATATTTTATATCCATTATTTCTTTTTTCCTTAAGGTCTATGCATAAAATATTTATTCTTAGTTCTTTTATAAGATAGAATTCTTAAAACATTTACTGTGAAGCAGAGGGTGATATAGAAATAAAACAAAATTTTTACTTTTTTTTACTAAAGTAGAAAACAATTTTAGCCACTTACTGATTTCATTATGGACAGATGAAACAGAATAGTGTTTACTGTGGGGGTGGGGGGAGGATTTTAAAATTTAAAAGTAGTTGTATAGTTTCCAAATAAGTAATACAGGACACATTTCAACAATACAAGGACTGGTTTAATTTAATTAACTGTGGTCTAATATGCTGTGCATCCCAGCTATGGTAAACCGCAGTGGCATTTACTGGCTGGTGCTTCAAAGCACTACTGCTTTTCATCCACTTTCATTGGCCAAATGTGTCATAGAGGCATTAACTAAGGTCTGGAAAACAGTTTTCATGGATTTCACTTTAATGATAAATCTAACATACAGTCCATTTGTTGATATCAATTCAATGGAATTTCTAAAATCTTTTCTTAATGCCTTTCTTAATGTTATATATAGTAGCTTTTTAATGATGTTTGCTCAAGTAGAGAGCAAATGAATTAGAAGGCTCAGTTTGTAGCTACATTCAGCAATGATCATCATGTCCTATTATTCACTGTATAAAATAGTTTTTATTTTGTAAAAGAAGGTAAATGAAGAATGGAGGCAATAGATTGGCATTTCTCATGTGATGGGCACAGTATTCTGAAATTACTTACCATTTCATAATTTTGTACCAGCTATCATAGTCATAGAACAGTTTAAAAAATTCCAGTTTTGTTAACCACATTTTAACTTTTGCCATGAATGAGGTGCCTGGTGGTATTTTTTCAAATATTTATTGTTTGCTTTTAAAGGTGCTTTCATATTATTTGATAAGAACGTCATAAATCACTGTGAAAATAGAGGATTATAACTCTAACATTCTGTCACCATTATCATTCCAATGTTGCTATTGGAAGGGTAACAGTTGAGAGCTGGCACGAAAATGGTGCAGGTAAGTGACCAGGAGAATATAAAGTAAAGGCAAGGAAAATATTATGTTGGTGCAAAAGTAATTGTGGTTTTGCATTGTTGAAATTTGCCATTTGATATTGGAATACATTCTTAAATAAATGTAGTTATGTTATACATGATTTTAATGTGCATTTCTTGCTTTATATTTTTTTGCTAATGACTTACTTGCTGTTTATTTTATATTTATTTTGGACTATGAAATTGATGTTAGACAAAAAGCAAATTTGAGCAATTTTCTTATTTGAGTTAAAATGGATCATAAAGCAGCAGTGACAACTGCAACATCAACAATGTGTTTGGCCCAGGAACTGCTAACGAACGTACAGTGCAGTGGTGGTTCAAGAAGTTTTGCAAACGAGATGAGTGCCTTGAAGATGAAGAGTGTAGTGGCCAGCCATCGGAAGGTGACAACGACCAACTGAGAGCAATCATTGAAGCTTATCCTCTTACAACTACAGGAGAAGTTGCTGAAGACATCAACGTCAACCGTTCTATGGTTGTTTGGCATTTGAAACAAATTGGAAAGGTGAAAAACTCTAAATGGGTGCCTCATGAGCTGACTGAAAATAAAAAAAAAATCATCATTTTATGAAATGTTGTCTTCTCTTATTCTACGTAACAACAACAAACCATTTCTCGATAGAATTGTGACGTGCGACAAAAAGTGGATTTTATACAACTGGGATGACCAGCTCAGTGGTTGGACCAAGATGAAGCTCTAAAGCACTTTCCAAAGCCAAAGTTGCACCAAAAAGGTCATGGTCACTCGTGGTCTTCTGCCGGTCTGATCTACTATAGCTTTCTGAATCCCGGCGAAACCATTACATCTGAGAAGCATGCTCAGCAAGTTGATGAGATGCACTGAAAATTGCAACACCTATAGTCAGCATAGGTCAACAGAAAGGGTCCAATTCTTCTCCACGACAAAGCCCGACTGCACGTCGCACAACCATCGTTTCAAAAGTTGAACGAATTGGGCTATGAAGTTTTGCCTCATCCGCCATATTCATCTGACCTCTCGCCAACTACCACTTCTTTAAGCATCTCGACAACTTTTTGCAGGGAAAATGCTTCCACAACCAGCAGGATGCCAGAAATGCTTTCCAGGAAGTTTGTCAAATCCCGAAATATGGATTTTTATGCTACAGGAATAAACTTATTTCTTGTTGGCAAAAAATGTGTTGATTGTAATGGTTCCCATTTTGGTTAATAGAGATATGTTTGAGCATAGTTACAGCGATTTAAAATTCACCGTCCAAAACCGCAATTCCTTTTGCACCAACCTAATATTTAAAAAAAGGAAATCAAGTGATAAAAATATATTGTAAGTGAGAAATGAGGAATGAATAAATGAATATTTAATAAAAAGTCATGACTAAATGAGAAAAACAGCACAAATGACTTTGGACAGTAGGCCACATCATAAGGGATATGAAATTAATTTAGGGCATATTTCTGTTACCTGACTGCAACATGCAATCTTGTTTAATCATTTTTTATTTAGGAATGGCTAAACTCCTTACAGAATTCTTAGTGGTGCCCCTATTTCTCCAGCTTTATCTTTTACCCCTAACCCGACAGATTCTGTTCCCACTGAGCTTCTTTAATGGCTCCTTTAGATGGTTCTATGTCTTTCCTCAGGTTCTTGGTTTATGTTTTCCTACTGCCAGGAGTAATCCAGTTTTCCCCTACCCATATCCTTTCTTCACTTCTCTTTATCCTTTAGTGTCAGTTTAAAAGTCATGTCTGCTGGGTTGGTTTCTCTAGACCAGTTAGGAACCCTTGCTATATCTTTTCAAAGCACCCTTTACCTATCATATCAGTTATCAAATTTCATTGTAATTAGTTATTTAATTGTCCATGTCTCCATTTGAGTGTAAGACAGTGTCTGTGATTAATAGGCACAAAATAGATATGTTTTGAAAGAATAGGTGCACATGTAAAGACAGAAAAAAAAATATGATTTGAGTTACTCACAAGATGCTTACAGCCTTGCACTATAATAGAGGAAATTACAGTGTCCCATGGGAATTCAGAGGTGGCAAATCAAGCCTGCTTATACGGACAGAAAGTCTCTAGGCAATGTGTTTTAACTTGAAGTAAACATTCATTCATGTGTGATGAGGAGCGAGTCAGGCTAAGACAGAACTTTAGGCCAGGGGTTCTTAACCGTTTTGTTCCATGGACCCCTTTGCCAGTCAGGTGAAAACCATGGACCCCTTACTAACTCCACACGATACTGTGTATTATTTAATAAATATATCACACCTGCACCAACACGTCCCCTCAAGAATAATGTTTTTTTCAATTTCAGTTCAAGCTCATGGACCCCTTGTTAAGAACCCCTGCTTTAGGCAATTATTTTTTATACGTCTCCTTTGCCAAGATTTCTTTTTTCTCCAGGTGAGATTTCTCTTCTGAGTTCACAACCATGTAAAATGATTTGGATCTAAAATCAGTAAGGGAAAAACTGCCTGTTTTAAACACTTGTATCTGAATGTAGGGCAAATTTCATGAGAGTTGTTTGGGATTGAGACAGGGCACAACAGCAGGTTTATGTGTTCTGTTTCACACTCACTCATTTATTCATCTTTCATTAAACAAGTATTTATTAAGTCTCTTTTTTGCCAGGTCCTCTTCTTAGTGCAACCAATATTGTACAATACAGACAAGATTCCTACTCTTATGGAGGTTGGAGTGTAGAGGAGCACTGTTCCTTAGAACTTTCTGCGCTGATGGAAGTGTTCTCTATCTATGCCACTATCTCTAGGGTAGCCAGTAGCCACATTTATTTATTGGGTGCTTAAAATGTGGGTAGTGCAACTGAAGAGCCAAATTGTTGAGTTCGTTAATTTTCATTAATTTAAAGTTTAAATAAGCATGTGGTTAGTGGCTACCAAAGCGGACAGTGTAGTTCTAGAGTAAGTTTTTTGATAAAGGAAAACAAAAAGTATCAGACAATGTTAACTGTAATCCATTGCATTAAAACTTGGTCATTGAGATAGAAAGTGACTGGCTCCTGTTTTGATTGGGTTATCAGAGTTCACCTCTCTGGTTTGACATTTTAGCAGAGATCTAAATGATGGGAAGGAGCTAGCTATGTAAAAATAAATAGGTGGAACATTTTGTAGCGAATAGCAAGCCATAAAGCAGGAACATCCTGGCATGTTTGGAGGGTTGAAAGACAGAATGTCAAGAATGTGTTGTGTGTGGTGGAAAGAAGTATGAGATGAAGAGGATATGGGTGATACGGATTAAATTATATAGTGCAATATATTCAAAGTATATACTTGTTAAATGAAATGGCAGTCTAAATTGCAGTGTTTAAATTGTTTTTTTTTCTTTTTCATTTTTAAAAAATTGAGTGGAACTAGTTTGAGTAAGCTAAATGTGAGTATAGATCTACTCCACTGTATCCAACACTCTACTTCACATTTGAACTTGGATATTTGGAAATATCTCATCTATGTTAGTTTTAGATTGCATTCTGCAATTCTTCATAAACTCACCGTGTTTGTAATTTCCTTTTCTCTGTGGAAATTCTTGTCAATCCCTGTAACTCCAGTGGTTAGTATAATTCTTAGAAAATAGTAGACCCCTATAATTGCATGCATGAATAATGGTTAAGCTAAGGTAGTGAAGCATAAGAGTGTATGACCCATTCTGAGAGCTGCTAACATGATGAAATAGTCTCAGGAATTTAAGGAATGGGGAGCGGGTGTTGAAACAAAGCTGGAGAGGGAGAGGAAAGCAGAATTTCCAATAACTGGGTTTTACTTTGCTAGGGTCAGGGGATGTTCAGGAGAGAATTTAAGCTGCATAGTGGTATGTTGAGATTTGTCTATTAAATTAAGTATCCTGGTAAATATGTGGAAAATAGATTGCAGAGGTGCTAAAATTGAAGCTTGTAACTCTGTTGTGAGGATTTATTTGCCTTTATCTTCTTCTATATTACTTCTTAGTACCACCTGGTGGGAATGGAGGAGAACAAGTGGCAATGAGGCACAGTTAGGTGAAAAGATGATGCTTGAACTGAGTTTTGAAGGATGAGAGAATCTGGACCTGATAGTTGATAAAAATCAATTAAATTTTGTTTTTCCCCTGTGTATTCTGGAATTATTTTAGTGGAATTAAAGAGAAGCTGGAGGTTGTTGTATTATACTAAAATCTATATTGGGAAAATAAAAAATTAATGAGTTAATTTCACATGAAAAATCTAAAAAAAAAAAACCAAAACAAAACAATGGGCCTGATATGTGCAGGTGCTTCACATTAATACTGACAGTTATTAGACAGTTTATCTTTTTTCATAGGAAAATGAAAGGAATTTTAAAAATAATTTTTGAGCACTAAGAGATTAACTGAGTTTTGAAGAACAAATAGCCTGATATGCAAAGCAATTGCTATGCCAGATGGTGGCATTTTGGTGTTCTATATTGGTTTATGTAATTTAGTGAATGATAACTAAGTTTTAGACATATCTGTTCTATGGTAAAACTTGTTTATAAGATCTTAAAAAACATCTCTCCCCACCAAAAAAAGTTAAACTTGGTATGGAAAATATTTATTTGGTTTAACCGAATAACATGAGACTATGTCTTAAACATTTATCTGCATACAAATCACTTTGGGTTACTGCTAAAATCCAGGTTCTTAGGCCTATCCTGTTTTGTAGGTGAGAATCTTGGCATCTGTGCTTTCAATAAGCATCCCAGGTGATTCTGATACTAGTGACTGACTCTTACCCTTCTGACCATTTAGTGGTAGGACTAATGCTTTTTTTGTGTGTAGTGGATTTATTGTCTAATACAATTTGGGGACATAAAAATAATATCATTCCTTATATAGAGTGAATGGATAATTATATTTTTCATATTATAAATATATTCATATATTCATATCACTGGATTTGGTGCCAGATAATATTTGAATATTTCTCAAAATCAGATCCAATGTCAAAGGAATGGGGGTTTGTTAGCAAAGAGTAACAAAGAAGTTCCTTTGAATAGTTGTATTTATTTTGTCATGAATTTTGAGTACTCTTAAGTAGACTTAATGGGATATTACTTATTTAACTACAAAAGGTTTCATATGTGATTATTAAAATCAATCAAATTACTTTATAGTCTTTTGAGTATTCAACTTGAAGAATAAGTAGTTTTGTTTATTACAGTTTGTAGAAAGACAAAGATCAATAAGTGTCTGAAATGCTCAATAGTTTGAACGATAATAACTTATCTTTATACTATACGATTTACATTGGTATTTCTGACTCCCACCAGTTGTAGTCCTGATAATAAATATATCTTAATAATCTCAGTGGTAAACCGTCAAGTTGGGGTTTTAAGAATGGTAAATAAAAAATGTGGTAATTAAGTTTAAAAATTAATATGTGTTCATTTTAATAAGTGAAGAAATGCATGCATATGTAAAGATATATTTTTTAAAATTTAATCTCTTTTCCATCTGTCCTCTCCGTCCTTCCCTTTCTCCATGCTTATACAAACGTAAACACGTGTGGGTTTGTGTTAGGTATATATGTATACTTCATTGATATCCTATACATATTCCAGACCCTGCTTTTTTCAGTTAATACCATGTTATGGTTATTGTTCCAGAATAGTAGTATAAATATAACTTGTTTTTAATAGCTGCATACTATTTCATAATATAGGAGTACCATTATTTATTCAGTCATGAATATTTTGAATATTTTCCCTACTTTGTCATTACACATACTGGTGCAGCAGATAACTTTGCATGTAAATTACATGCAAAAGCATATTTTTCTTTTTCTTTATCTAAGATGTTTAATGCATTTCCATTATGATTATAAAATTTATATACCTTTTTTACTACAAAAATAGATTTTAGAATATGGGGGATTACTAGAAAACACATGGAATGAAATGAAAATCATCCATAAATCTACCACCAATACATAATCAAAGTAATAACAAATTGAAGTATTTCTTCTTAATAGTTCTTCTCTAATTATCAGCTTCATTCTAATTCATTACATCATTTGTATTGTAAGCAGCTAAGGTTTATTTTTACCTTGTGGGGAAGACTTTGCCTAGTAATTTCAAGTTCCGAATTTATAGGTATTCTTTATTTTAAGGTCCTAAAATTTTAAATATAGATTTTTAAAATGTTTCTCCTACTTCTTTTGCCTAGAAAAGAGATGACAATTTTCAATAAAAATTGTAATATAATTTAGAAAGCGAAACATTAAAAGAGAAAGGAAAAATAGCTCTGAAGTAAGACTGAGAATGCTTGAGTTTTGGATGTGGCTTCTGCCTGATTAGCTGTGGAATTTGGTTAAATTACTTGACCTCTGAGACCTCAGTTTCCTCTAAAGTTTCCAAATGTGGATAATAATAGCTTAGTATTTGGAGAGGGTCATTTTTAAAATTGCAATTGAAAAATACGAAGCAAAAATATTAAATGGTCTGTTGATACATGGTCTTATTCTGTGTCTTAGAATCAGAAATAATTTCAAAGTTTTCCAGATGCTGTATCCCTTTTGTTCCCTTCTAGTCAATCTCGATTATCTCCCTCGTATTCAGTCATTGGTCTAATTTCTATCATCAGGGATTACTTTTCCTATTCTTGAAGTTCATATAAATGGCATCATACAGTATCTATTCTTTTTTATCTGGTTTGTTTTTCTCAACAAACTGTTTTTGTGATTCATCCATGTTATTGAGTAGAGCGCATATCTGTGCTATGTGATATTTTGCTCTGCCTTTTAATATTATTCACCTTTAAAAATAGGAGATTGATAGAATTTGGTAAAAAATAAGTTGCACATGTATGTGTATACATGTGTGTGCTTGTATGTGCACAGATGTGTATATTATTGATAGAGTTTTGTCTGGAAAAAGTTGAGAAGGATACATATAAAACAAAGACTGCTTGTTATGGGGAAACATAGGGCAAGGGTGAGATAGAGAATGGATTACATGAAACCCACTTCTTTATTATTTAACAAAAGAGTATGTAATTATGGGAGAGTTTTGCTCTTATGTTTCTTGTGTTTTCAAATGAGTAGGGTGCGGCATCTCTCACCAAATTAATAAAAATTTTAATAATTCCTTTTTCCTGCTCTCATCTCTATTTCATTCTATTTACCCACCCCACCCCCACGCAAAATTCCTTCTAATGTAATGGGGAAATGTGGCCTTTAATTTAGCTCTTAGCATTATAAAAATTGCTCTTAACTTCCCATAAACCAGATTATTATGTCACCATCACAATTTTTTTTCTTAGAAAATTTTTTACAGAAAAATCTTTCATACAGAGTTCCGATATACCACATATACTATTAACTATAGTCCGTTGTTTACAATACATCATGTTTTTTTATTGTGTGTGTGTGTGTGTGTGTGTCTGTGTGTGTGGGGATGGATGACTATTTCCATCTATTGTAAGTATCCCTGTTCCATCCCACCCCCAAACTCATTTCCTTTAAGAGATCTCTTTAAAGCCCAGGTAATTACTTATTAAGTATTGTACTTTTAAGCAATTGAGATATGATTCATTAGGTAAATGGCAAACTTTTCAATATATGGTTTGAATATTTTAAACTCTAAAAATAATGATTAATCCCTTTTGATAACTGAGGCAAACCTCTTATGTTTATATTTGGATGTTGTAAAGTACAAATATATAGAATTAAAATTTGCCCAGTGTATAGATTTGGCTTCTAAAGAGTCAGTGAAACCTATAAAGAATTAAATGTATATCATACCTTGCTCTCTGTTAGTCATCACAGTTTTTTTTTTTGTTTGTTTGTTTTGAGGTACTGAGGGCCAGGCAGTGAACCTGGGACCTCATATGTGGGAAGCCAGCGCTCAACCACTGAGTCACTTCGGCCTACCTGAGTTGGTTTTTTCGTTTGGTTTGCTTCT
>JAQZBX010060557.1:0-17282 GCA_029593785.1 Cabassous unicinctus | reverse complement strand
TCATTCCAATCACATTTAAGAACTCTAAACAAGTTTAAATTATAAATTTGATTACCCAAATGTATAATAGTTGTTTTAAGATCATTCATATGATTATTCAGTTCCATTTCAATGTGAGACTGGGTATGCCACATCTCACTTCCATTTTTATGTCAGTCCTTAAATATTTCATTGAGTTTGAACTCCTTGATGCAGGGCTATGCCAGCAACAACTGCAGCGGTTATGATGCCAATCAGTCCCAAAATTCCTGCTATTAAAAGTCCAATCAGTCTTAGTTCTTTTTAAATAATGGTCGAGGAAATGCCACAGCAACTGGGATTCTGGAGACTGCTGCCAATGTCAGGTCATCCGAACTGGTAACCATAGTCCTTTTCTTCTTCTTGGTATAAAAAAAGTTGGATTTTCCTTTTTTGTTTTCTTTTTCTTTAAAACTGCTCTCAGGAGCTCCTTGGTCCACGCACTGAGTGAAAGAAAAGTTTCGTTTTCAGAGCCCCACGGTGGGTGCCATATGTTGGCATTCAGGAACTGGCTCAGTGAAAACGGTGTCGCAGATGAGAAAGAAAGAGACAAACAGAAGAAGAAACTGGGATCAGGGGTCTCTCCATCCGATATGGAGAGAAGAGCCCAGCCACCTCACAAAGTGTGGCTTTTATTTCAGCTTTTACAACTAATATATCTTAGACTATTGTTATCAGTAAAAATGTAATGTTTTTACAGCAATGGCACAGAAATGGTAACATTTATGGAGCAAAAATAATTATCCATGAATCCATACCTATATCTAAAAAATGAATGAATGGATACATGTTAGCTAGACAGATGTATAGATGATAGATGATAGGCAGAAAGAGAGAGAGGCAGAATGAAAGACAGATATGGCCAGGCAAGCAGACAGATAAATGACAAGGGGAAGGGAAAGACCTCAACACAGTAGAATTTCAATAAATGTATATAGAATGAATGGTGAAAATGAAACATCAAAATTTGGAAACACCTAAGTAATCATTGTTTTAGGGATGAGTCATCAGTGGATAATACAATTAGTGGGCAAAAGTGAAGAAAAACATATTTGTCTGGCCTCAAAATATATCACAAGATCACTTTTTTTTCTACCTTAATTTATTACAAAGCCACATTGATCAAAACATCATATTTGCACAAGGACAGATAGACCAATGAATCAAAATGAGACCTCAGAAATCCACCCCCACCTATATGGCCAATATATTTTTAAATTTTCTTTTTAAAGATACTTAGATTGCATAAGTGTTACACAAAAAATATAGGGATTCCCATATGCTCCGCCACACCTCCCACACCTTCCCACACAAACACCATCCTTCATTAGTGTGGCACATTCATTGCAATTGATAAATGCATCCTGGGGCATTGCCACTGAGCATGGACCATAGTTCACATTGTAGTTTACACTCTCTTCCACACCATTCTGCAAGTTATGGGAAGATATGTAATGGCCTATACCTGTCATTGCAATGTCATTCAGGACAATTCCCAAGTCCCAAAAAAGTCCCCTTATTATACCTCATTTTTCCTCTCCCTGACCAGCACCTCCAGTGGCCACTGTCTCCACAATAAGTCTAAAGTAGTATACCAGTAAGTCCATTCTAGTCCATAGTTCATTCCCCAATCCTGAGGATTCTGGGATGGTGATGTCCACTTCACCTCTAATTGAGAGGTGACTTTGATCCCATACAGCCGATGGATGGGACTCTCTTGCTTCAGTTGTGGGCTCTCTCGTTTCCTTAGTGTGTTGGTTCTCCATCCTCATCTCCTTGTTAGTTGTCCTGGGTGAGTCTAATGAACTGGAGAGTAGGTGTCGCAACTCCACTGAAGCTCAGGGCCGAGCTGGCACATGGACAGCCCAAAGATACAAGTCTCTTGGATGTACACCTACAAACTCCAGCACCAAGTATAGGTTCATATAGAAGGGACAGATGAGCCATGTGTAGGGAAGCCACAACTGAGTTCAACTGTCACTCTCAGGAACACAAACTCCAAAGTGGGGCCCGCTGGCAAGGCACCAAACTTCGGAGATATCTGCCCTGACCTTAGGACCTGGGTTTCTCCAGAGCCCTCAGGAGGCCCACTACTAGAGGTAGTATCCACTTTGGTAGGCTATGAGATCCTGCTGAGATGTGCATAAGCGTTACCTCTAGGATGACCTCTCGACTCACTTTGAAGTCTCTTAGCCACATAAACTCATTTGTCTTTACCTTTCCCCCCTTTTATTTGAGGTCTTTTTCCAGTTGCATCACTAGTTGGTGCTACGTAATAATCCCTTGGTGCCATGAAGGCTCAACCCGGGAGTCATGTCCCATTCTGGGGGGAAGGTAATGCATTTATACGCCAAGTTTGGCTTAGAGAGAGGCCAAATTTGAGCCACAAGGAGGCTCTCAGGAGGCAACTCTTATCCTAGTGTTGCAGGGAGCCTAAGTTTCAATTTCAAGAGCAAGGCTCACAAACATATCCGTCAATATCAAGGGCCCATCATTGGACCATCCTCCTTTGCCAGTCATTGCCCCTGCACTTGGGGGGCTGTTGCTGCTCCATTAGAGAATGTGGCAGAGCTCTCTCCAAGATGGGAATTAAATATTCTCAGGTTTTGTGTGAATCTTTTACAAAGGAAAAAATAATGACTTTACAGGAAAGAAATTTAACTTTTTTTTTTGTTTCCTCATAATTCAGGTATATATATATATTTTTTTATTGTGGGTAAAAATCAAATTTTTCACAATACAAGCCAATATTTGTAAAATGATATATAGATATATATATGGAAAAAAATAACATTTATGTAAGCAAATGCACACATACGCATATATTTTAAGAGATGCTTAGATTACATAAATGTTACACAAAAATTACAGGGAATCCCATGATCTCCACCTCCCATACCTCCCATAACATCTCACATAAATATCTTTCATTAGTGTGGCACATCACCTGCAATGTATATACACATCCTGGGGCTTTGCCACTAAGCATAGACCACAGTTCACATCATAGACCACACTCTCTCCCACACAATTCTGCATGATATATGCTGATGTAAAATGTCCTATATTCATTGCCACAATGGCACTCAGGACAACCCCCAAGTCCTGAAAAAGCCCCTGTATTACAACTGCCCTTCCCCTCCCTCCCCGAAAGCATCTAGTGGCCACTGGCTCCACCTCACTGTTATAATTTCTTCCATTGCTTGAATCACAATATGTCTACAACAGAATACCATTAAGTCCACTTTAGTCCATAGCTCTTCCCCCAATCCTGAGGGGACTGGAATGGTGATGTCCACTCCACCTCCAAGTGAGAGTGGGCTTATATCCCATGTATACAGTGGATGGGATTATCCTGCCTGATCAATTTAACATTATTGATAAAGTGTGTTATGAACTAAGAAGGGCATGTTTCCTCTTTGATACTCTTTCCAAAAATGCATAAATTGAAATTATGAGGAAACTTCATATAAATCCAATATGAGGGACATTTTACAAAGAGATTGGTTAGTATTCTTTAAAAAAGTGAAAGTCATGCAAGACAAAGAAGACTGAAAAACAGTTCCTTTTTGGAGAAGACTAAAGAAAATATAACAACCAAATCTAATGTATGATCATAGACTGTCTTATGCTTCAAAGAGAGAAATATAATTTGAAGAACTGGTAATAGATAAATATGGTATGAATAATAAGCATATTAATATTCTGGTTTTGATAATGGTACTGTGGTTAAATAAGGAAGCTGGGGTAAGAGCACAAAGGGATTCTGTACATTTTTGCAAAATTTTCTGTAAATAAAAAAAATAAATAAATTTAAAATAAACATTTTAATTGTTAAATTTTGTGAAGTATTAGCTAGCAAAAATAATTAACTCCCATATTATCTATGTCTTAATAAAATGTAATAATAAAAATAGCTACAACAATTAAGTATTTGTAACAAAACACATTGTTATTCAAACAATATAATCCAATTCAACAACTATTTCTGGTCTACCCAGAATATCTGACTTTCAAATATATAAAGCAGGAAAAGCAGTTGGGAAATAAAGGAACCACAGACTCTACTCTAAATATGCTTATTGTCTTATTGAGGCACAGTTAAATAAGTACACAAATATTTCTAGCAACTTAGTTTATTACCATTAATATACTATTTTTTAATGATAAACCCCATTAATAATTATAGCAATGGCTAAACTTTTCACCTAACTTAATGTATAATATTTTTCTTTAAGTGGCAAATAGCAAAATTCATGGAAGAACTATGTGCTCTTTTGCAAAATATTTGATGTCATTTTAAATAGTATTGAATACAATTTTTAAGATGTAACCATTCTCTGCCCTTAGTATAACCTGAGATACATACATGCCATTTCTCGAGAAACATTTTATTACTCCTGTAATCATTCTGCTAATGCTGTTTTTGCAATGAAATGTGGAGTAAAAAAATCTCCTTAAATTGAGTGCACTGGGATGTTGGAGGCTCTCAGCAGCAGGTCTCATGGTACATTTTCAGAAGTCGGTTTGTATTTCAGTCAATCATCTCCAAACTATACTTAATCCTACAAACCTCTTCATTCCCACATAAGGAACCATCACACAGTTTTCATAATAAAAAAATGAAACAGAAAAACCCCTCATAGAAATTCATACAGCCTCCTGGAACAAAGCATGGTCAATTTCAAAATAGAAATGTCTTTATATTTCATGTCTCAAAAGTAAATAATGCAATAAAATAGATGCAAAATATACTGAAAGAATAATAAACCTGAATTCAGAACCCAATAGTTTAAAGTAGGATTTTCATTCAGAAGGTGTATAATACGAAATCTTTAACCTCTCTTTTACTTTCCTATCCAAGTAATGAACATATATTGACCAGATGGATTTTTCAGGTGTAAATTAACAAAAAATTGACAATAAGCATAATGCATGGTATTATATCTGCAAATAGTGCTTTTTAAATATTTTTTTGTGGAAACTTCTACCTCAGTGAATCCCTGTTATTTAAAGGAAACATACCCCTGCTCTTTGTAGAATGTAAAGACAGGACTGCTGGTATATTATTTGAGTCATGCTTCCAAAGGCACATTACAATTGGCAGACCAGGGTTTATCCCCATCCAATTTCAGAATGTCACCCTACTGTTCCTTTTTCCAATCATTGTAGAATCATTCATGTTTTTCAGTCAAAATAAAAAAGAAACATCAAACTGGCAATGAAAACAGACATAATAAATTCCTTCCTTAAGGTTACCCTAAAACAGGAACATAAGAAAAAATTGGTCCAATGATGAAGAAAACAAGATGATCTACTCTAAGAAAAGTGGAAATACATTAGTGAAAGAAATTTCCTTCACCATGATGAGAGAAATAGGGTAAGAAATAGGGTTAAAAAAATTGTAACACATTATAGTGAGTATCATAGTGATTGTAAATGTGATTGTGGCTGAAAGGGGTTATCTATGGAGATTAATGTTAATTGAAACAGGGTAATCTAGGGACTGTATAATACAATGACTTTGATAGTAGATGAGGACTGTGGATAATAACACAAATATAAGAATGTTCCTCTATTACATGGTGTTAAGAATATGGTGATACATGGAAAGAAATAATTTATATAACTTATTGACTGTAATTAATACTGTAATATTTTTGTAGGAAAGGCAAAGGCAGCACTATAACAATGCTAAAGTTCAAAAAAGAATATGGGATTTAGTTTTATGAGATTGAATATGATCAAGCTTTTTTTTTTTTTCTTTTCTTCACTAACAAAGAGACCTTGACCATGTCACTTAGCTAATCTGTGCTCATTTATGCATCTTTTCGAACACTGGAGAAACAACTGAGTTTGATTTTAGGAATAAATAAGAAATGTGCCTGGACAGGATTTTTTTATGTGATACTTCCATACTTTAAGCTTCCTTTAGTCTGTTGTTTTTTTGAAGTTGAAATAGATTAAAATATGCTTTTTAAAACTTTAACACACTGAAACTCCTGGCCCTGAAACTACCATCACGGGAGATCCTACTTATAATCAAAACATTCTCCTACTTAGGGTTTTTCTCAGGACAAGTTTAACATTTTTATCCCTCAAGCTATAGACTAAGGGGTTCATCATGGGAACCACATTGGTATAAAAGACAGGAGTTTTTTTTTTCCCTCATTGATAGACCCTGTGGATGAAATTTGCAGATAAATAAAAGAACCTGATCCAAAGAATAAAGAAATAGCTATTATGTTGGAACGGCAGGTGCTGAAGGCTTTCAATCTGCCCTCAGTGGAAGTGATGTGGAGGATGTCACAGAGAATGAAACCAGAAGAGATGAAGATAGTGTATTAGTCAGCAAAGGGATGCTGATGCAAAGCACCAGAAATCTGTTGACTTTTTAAAAGGGTATTCATTTGAGGGTAGAAGATTAGTCACAAGGCCCGAAAGAGCCCAACCCAAGGTACCATAATAGGTGTTTTCTCACCAAAGTCTGTTGCCATGTGTTGCAGCAAGATGGTTGCTGATCTCTGTGAGGGTTCAGCCTTCCTCCTCTTCTTGAGGCTCCGTGAGACCAGCTTCACCAGATCTCAGCTGCAGTCTGGAGGACTCGTTTCTTACTGGGCTCAGCTGCTCTGGTCTCTTCACAAGGTCAGCTGTAGACTATCAGGTGAATTCTTCCTCTCCCCAGGGCTCCAGCATCAAAACTAAGTTCTCTCCTCTGCTGTGTCTTTTTCTGTGTTCTCTTGTGTATCTACTTCTGTTTCCTTGATTGAGAGTCCATTTATATAGCCCACCAAGAGGGAAGGGACTCAATCTGAGTTGACAGGGTGGAATGAAAGCCCTAATTTGATTTACTAAGTAAAAGTGAAACCTTTGAAATTAACACAATCGAAGGAGTACCATGCCCAGAGGAACAGACCAGTTCACAAACAATTAATATCTCTTTTTAGAATTCATTAATATCAAGCTGCTACATATGGTGACAGTGGACACGATAATATTGATGCTTCCCACAATGACCACCACCAGCTCATTGACATAGGTGTTTGTGCAGGAGAGCTGGAGCACAGGGAGGATATCACAGAAATAATAGTTGATGCTGTTGGCATCACAGGCGGCCAGTCTCAGCATGCATCCAGAATGGGCCCTAGCACCAAAAAATGCCAAGTGTGAACCAAAAATAAGGGTGGAGCACACTTTAGGGGACATGGCAATGTTATACAAGAGTGGATTACAGATGGCCACATAGCGATCATAGGCCATTGATGTCAGCACATAGCACTCAGAGATGCCAAAAAAAAAAAAAAAAAAAAAAAACAGAAGTAGAACTGTGTCATGCAAACCTGGTAGGAGATAATATTCTTTGATATGATGTTGAACAGCATTTTGGATGAGAAGTCTATTAAGGACAAGTTAAAGAGGGAAAAGTGCATGGGGGTGTGAAGGTGGGAATTCAGCCCAATCGGAGTTATCAAGGCCATTTTTCCCAGCACAGTGAACATATACATTGCTAGGAAAAGGAAGAATCAGGAGAAATTGGAGATATAGATCATCTGTTAAACCCAACAGTATGAATTCAGTCATGAAAGAGCCATTTCCAGTTACCATTTTGCTCTGAGTGGTGTCTGGGATTAAAAAAAAAAAAAAAATTTTACATCAGAGGGTAAGCCAGTACTTTCCACAAGATCTCCTCCTCCAAGTGGGTAAACATGGGGAATGTCTCAGACTATCCCAACATTGACCAATAGAATTTGCCTTTACCCCAGATACCAAATGACAGAAATTTTCCATTATTAGAGTCCTTGAAGCTTATTATATTAATGAGCAGCTATAACTTACCTACAGAGTGAAATCCAGTGCTGCCAAAGGATGTCATGATGGGTGGAAAAATCAAGAGAAAAGAGAAGAAAAATGGACCAGGACAGTTTCATTCTCTTACAAGTCCTCATCATTTTATTCACCCTAACCAGTAAAATTGGAGGCAGAGTTGCTAGAAACCTGCAGCTGGCCTCTCATGCAGATTAGGCCATCATAGAGTGGGAACTATGAAAAAATGTATCAGTATCCAACCAGGCTCTAGGAGAGGTTCAGTAGCTGCCCCAGTCACAGAGTAAAAGCCATAGTCTACATGACTGAGCATTGCCTCCGTGGAGAGGGAACTTACACACTGAGATATGGGAGCTCTGAGGCCCCTACTCTCTCTCAACATTCTCTGTTACTCCTCGAAACAGATTCTTCCACTATTTTCATTTGAGGGTTAGGACTACATAAAATGTGGGAGATGTGGCATGTCTTAATCCCTGGACTTCTATCTCAAAATAAGGTGGACACAATATGAATAAAATTCAGAAACTCATACTTCTTAGACAAGAAAACCTCTGAACTCCCTTATCTCTGTTATTCTTGTTCCTAGAAGAGCAATTTGAAGTTCTTAGACTGGTTCCTTTGATTCTAATTGAATGCACACCAGATAATTTATGTTATGTCCTGGAAACTGTCTTGAGCTTAAGAACAGAATTTCTGATTTTAATGTAGGTTAAACCCAAAATAAGCAGAAAACTGAAATAATGACAGCAGAAAGCATAACATAGGAAATATAAAACCATTACATAAAAATCAATCAATTTAAATCTGTGCTTTTAAGAGCAATAGAAGTGATAATGCTCTACACAGCCTGATTATGTATAAAAGAAAAAGTAAATCATCAATATCAAAAATATAGGATGTCGTTACTACAGATTAAATGGCACTAAAACAATATAAGGGAATATGATGAACAAATTTATGCTAATTAGTCAGTCAACAAATGAAATGGATAAATTCCTTGAAAAAGACAATCTTCCAAAGTTCACTTAAGAAAAAAGAGGCAACCAGAATGGCTGTATATCTGTTAACATCTGGTTGGTGGAGAAAAGCCACAGATGGAGCAGCCCGAAGCAGAACTAGCAACAAGGCCTGGAAGAGAGGGGAGAGAGGGGCCTATGTCACCATTATGCCCTGCCATATGCCTGATTGTCCACAGCTGAGCTCAGGGAGAAAGCAAGCATGGAGAAGACACAGTCAAGCCACCATTGTGCCTTGCCATATGGCAAAGTCCAGAATCACCAGCAGCCAACCTTCAGGGAAAAAGCTTCACCAGAAGCCTTGATTTGGACATTTTTCCCCAGCCCCAGAACTGTAAGCTTTTTACCTAATAAATTCCCATTATAAAAGCCAAGCCATTTCTGGTATATTGCTCCCAGCAGCCTAGTAAAATAAAACAATACCTATGGCTCATTTTCTATTATTAGAGAAGTTGTAGCTTTACAGAGAAGTCATAGTGTAACCTATACACCATAAGGCACAACGGTTTCTCTCTCTCCCATGTTCATTGATTTCAACTGCTGGAGGCTTCTCTCAGTCACTGTGGCTTTTTCCCTGTGTCTGTGACTCATTATTCATCAATTTATAAAGAACTCCAGTCAGAGGATTAAGACCCATCCTAGGTCATGCCCTATTGGTGCAAACTAATTTAATGACCCTTAATCTAATTAAAAGTTCACAATAGCTTCAGTGCAGAATATAATTTTCTGGGCTCCACAAGAGACTAAAACCAACATAGACGTTAATGTAAAACTTAAATCTGTAAGTCATTTAGTAGAGGACAAGAGGTAAAAAACTGACATAGGACTTTGCAAAGATGGTGAAGTTGAGATACTAAAAGACCAATCCATAAAACAAAACTGCTAAATTGGAAGTTTTAAAAAAATTAACACCTATTACCCTGAGAAAAATAATAAAAAGAATGAAAATACAAGCCACAGATCGAGAGAAAATTTTTGAAATCTTACAAGCAATGGGAAACTTGCACCCAGAATTTATAAAAAAAACTCTTAGAAGAAAACAAACCACCCTTTAAATAAATGAGCTATATATGTGAACCAACTACCACAAAAAGAGATACTGTAATATTTTTGTTTTGTTTTATACAAAGAAAAGTAGTATACCAATGCTAAAGGTAAAAAAAAGAAAATGGGATTTAGTTTTATGATATGAATATGAACAAGCTTTTTTTCCATTTTCTTCATTAACAAGGAGACCTTGGTCATATCATTTAACCAATCTGTGCCGATTTATTCATCTTACTGAACACTGGAGAAATAACTGAGTTTGTTTTTAGGATTAAAATAGATAAATGTGCCTGGCAAGAATTTTTTTAAAGTAATGCTCCATAATTTTTTAAGCTGCCTTTTGTCTTTTATTTTTTTGAAGCTGAAATAAAGTTTACTAAATAAAAAGATATTGGATCACAAACATATGAAAAGATGCTCAATGTCATTTTTCATTAGAAATTAGAATTCTTAAACTCATTATGGTAAGAGAAAGAAATCAAAATAAAAATTCATACTTTTTGATTCAATATATATGGCATTCAGGAAAAGAAAAATATAAGAATAGAAATCACATTAATAGCTTCTAATTTCTGGGGGTGGGAGAAGGGTATAACTATAAAGCAGCATGGGGGAATGTCTTGATTTTGGTGATGATTACTTTTAACACATGTGTTTGGCAACACTTACATAACTCTAAACTATGAGCTGAATTTTATTCTAAAAGAAAATTTAAACTCACACATACAATGAATTTCCACTTCACATTTCACATCTATGAGAATTAGCTAAAATCAGAAAAACTGATGGTGTAGATGTGAAACAATTTCAACTTACCTATATTAATGGTAGGAATACAGAATAGTAAATCACCTGAGAAACAGTTTGAAGGTTTCTTATATAAAGTTAAACAAAGACTTATCATATCATGTTACAATTCAACAACTGGATATATCCCAAGGAAAATGAAAATACATAATTCAAAATGACTTGCACATACATACTAATAACAGCACATTGATTTTGCCTAAAATCTGAGCTCAATCCCAATAGCCATCTTGTAGAGAATGGATAAGCAAATTGTAGTATAGTCATACAAAATGATATTGCTCAGCAATAATAAAAATGAATTACTGAGACATAACTAAATGGATTGTAAAAATATGAGTGGAAGAATTCAAACACAAAGAGCAAATATTCTTTGATTCTATTTTATGAAGATCTAGAGGATGTAAAATGAATCTATCAGGATAGAAATTATAACAATGTTGTCTGAAAGTAGGTGAGAAGTGACTCCAAAAGGGAAGAGGAAACCTGATATGCTAGAAGCCTATACCATGTTCCTGTTCGAAATTGGATGGATATATACTTAAAGACCCATCAAGCTGTGTACCTAAGATATGTAAATTTTACTATATGTAAATTATACCTCAAAAATTTAAATTAGACAGTTTATAAGCTCAATATTTTGAACTATTTATTGTTCAAAAAATCCACTGAGATGATTACGGAAAACTATTGTGGTTCCTTTTTGTAACCCACCTCTAAACTCTAAAATTGACATCAGAGAAGAAATCCATACACTTCCATGCTTCCATTAAAGGTATAATCCTGGGCTAGCTGGAGCAGCAGTTTATGCAGCACAGGACTCTGATGTTTCTGTAGAAGAAATTCTTACTTTTATTCAATTCTACAACTTGAAGAAAGCCAGTGAATCTGAGGAAAATGTAGTGGGAGGGCAGAAGTGAAACAGATGAACTGCTGACAATATTTCTTCTAATTTTAGCCTATTATCCTTAAGAGCAACCAGTCATTACCTGGAGCTTGTGTTCCTTTGATTGACAATAGTGTCCAAGCATCAGTCAGTATGCATTATTTAATAGCTGGGATATATGTTAAGGGCACATTATGATTATAAAACTAATACATGGTAAAAGGCCCAATTAAGCATCCTCCAAAGCTGACAAAATGTGTCACCTAACAGTCTGCTTGTAACCTTAGCCAGGAGATTTTATTTGGTCTACATTAAAATAGATGTAATTTAAAAAAAAATTTAAATGACCTATTTTTATAAGAAGAGTTTATAATTTTTTAAATAAAAGAAACACCTGATAATTGACCCAGACAAAATATAGGTATGAGAGAGGGGAGAGACTCAAATTTTGAGGGACTTCTCTGGACACAGACCCTTTCCAACAGTGAATTCCACTCTCCCCTGATGGTAAAGAGCCCACTGACATTAATATGTTTGTGCTATTATTTTTGTCAGGGCGCTGTTCAAATGAATTTGTTATAGTTTTAGACAATGTCGAAGACTGATCTTTGATGCTGAGCCAAGGAGGAAATGTGGTCCCTGGGGACTCGTCACCCAAAGCCTGTAACATGGCTACAAAGATGGGATCCGTGTAACCAAGTGAGGAGCAGTGCCCACGCCTAGGGGTCAAGCTGGGAAAAGGACTGGGGTCTGATGCTCCCGGATTCACACTGAGGGAAAGCTTTATGAACCCCTTGCTTGTTTTTGGAGTCCTGTTTTAAACTCTGCTATGATTTTGCCTTCTCCGTGCATTATGTATGTGCCTTTGCTGTTAAAGTTGCCACCAGGCAGGGCCAGTGAACATTACTGTTTAGAGCTCTCTGGAACCCCAGTAGGAATGGACAGACTCTCCGGGAGGAGGAAGGTGCAGACGCCAGGGGTCACCCCTGACTTGGGGAGCCGACCCAAAAAGCTAAGAAAAATGATCATTAAAAAGCTATCGACTGCTGTGAGTCAAGGAGGAAGTTAAAAGAAACCCCCTTCCCCCCATCCCAATAGACTCCTGGACTAAGGACCAAAAAGTCCACAGAACACCAAAAAGCAAATTGCCACAGACCCCTTCCCTCCGCGCACCCGGATCAAACTACAGCGCTCAGGAAGGGGTGCCCTACACCCCATGGTAATACCGGGTGCTTCCAGCTGGGTCCGCACAGCACGCCCAAGCCCCACGGGATCACCTTCAGGTCCTGACGCCGAGTCTTGGCAGCGGGGGAAGGATGAGCTGAGGGCGCCGGGGCGTCTTGGGCTTCACCACAGGCGCCGCGGTCACCACCCGGTGGGAGGGAAAGCAGCAGCCAGCTCTGATGAGGAAGAGCGTGTCCCGGATTCCACGGAAATACAGAAATAAATTCTGTCCTGGACAGGGATAATAATTCTCTGCCTGCTCAGAGACCTGCTGCAGGGACCAAATAACAAGGGCCCAGCCGGCTGTACCACGTGATCCTGAGGAAGCCTCTGCTACTCACAGGTGAAAAGAGGCAGCAGCTGGCAGCTATCTGGAGAGAGGCTGAGATCATTTCAATACTTAAAGACCCCTCTCAAAATTATCCAAAAATAAAGCAGGGTGGGGCCCTAGAGGCATGGAGAGCAGATTGTTACAATGGGCATTTATGGCCTGGGCATGGCCTCTCCCTACAGGAGCTCACTTACCTCAGAGCTGCTTGTGGCTACTGCAGGACTGAGGAAGGGCGGAGTGTCTTCCACACTGAGTTATACTCCAGTGGGTCTACCCAGAAGCCATCCCCACCGGGCTGTACACCACTGGACAAGTCCCAAACAAGCCACCCCAGCCCCAGTGCCTTAGGTATTTTTGAGGGGAGCCCTCACCACAAGACAAGCCCTGTTGGCAACAGCTCCTAATGTAAATCATGCCTTACACTTACCACCCTAAAAAATACAAAAACACAAACACCCACTAGGTGTTCAAGGCAGCAGCCTGCCCTCCCTACCCAGAACAACTTGTTTCACAGGGAAATACATTCCCCGTGGTCCCCCAGCTGAGCTGCCCACAGCTGAATCAGGGCACCTGTGCTGGCAGCTGTGCCAAGGAGGGCTTCTTAATTGGATCTCTGACAAATCTCTTGAGTTCTTGAGGCTTTCCTTGATGTAAACCACATCAGTGCACACACCAGGACAAACAAGCTCCAGACCTTCAACAATGGCTGGCCTCCTGTAGCCATAGGAGTCCAGCATTCTTTTAGTTTGCTAAATACTGCTGGAAGCAATATATCAGAGATGGGTTGGCTTTTACAAAGGGAATTTATTAGGTTGAAAGTTAAGAATTCTGAGGCCGTGAAAGTGTCCAAATCAAGGCATCATCAGAGGTGCTTTCTCACGGAGCTGCAGCTGGGGGTGATCAGACACATGGCAGGGCACAAAGGCAAAGTCTGCTGGTCTCCCTCTCCTCCTCCAGCCTCACTCTCTGCCCCAGCTGCAGCTGTGGGTGATGCACTTGTTTCTCTCTTTCCCTCCCAGCCACCTTGCTTCATTGACCACTGACCTCCTGACCCAGCAGAGATGTGAAATCACCCCTCACAAAGTACAGGTGATCTTCTCCACCGAATTTCTGAGCTACAATTAAAATGAAAAAACAAAACAAGCCAAGAGACCCCACAGCCATTTTGCCTCAGACTCCTCACTCTCAGGGTTTCCAGCTTGGCCAAGGAGGCCCAGCACATTGTGGAGTTTGGGGCTTTGGGTAACGAGTCCAGAAGAGCAATGTTGCCCTCTTGACTCGATGTACATCACAGATGAGTCTTAGACACTGTCTTGTATTTAAACAGGTTAATTTAAACAGCACTCTCACAGAAATAACTATGAAACATGTTGGTGTCACAGACACTTATTAGTCTACAGGCCATACAGCCGAGTGACTGAGAGGGACTTTGTCTCTCTAAATACATGTAGACTAAATACAGGTATAAGGGAAGGGAGAGGCTCCCCCAAATTCTGAATGTTGTCTCCAGAGTGCCTGCCACTCATTCATATGCACAACTCCTGACTATAAAGTGCCCACAACACCAACATGCTCCCGGTGCTATTGTCATACGAGTGCTGCTTAAATAAACCTGGTTAAGCATCAGATGGTGCCTAAGACTCAGCTTTAATGCCAATAAAACCAAGTGGGAAACTCGCCTCTGGAAACTTTTTTTTATTTTTTAAAGATTTATTTATTTATTTATCCCCCCTCACCTGCCCCACCCGCCATTGTTTTGCACTCACTGACTGCTCTCTGTGAGTTCTTCTGTGTCTGTTTGTCTTCTCTTTAGGTGACCAGATCCTGGGACCTTTCAGAGTGGAGAGAGGCTGCTCAATCTCTTGTGCCACCTCAACTCCCTGGTCTGCTCCGTCTCTTAGTGTCCCTCTTCTGTGTCTCTTTTTGTTGCGTCATCTTGCTGCGCCAGCACTTCGACAAGAGCCAGCACTACTGCATGGGCCAGCATGCAGGAGGCCCCGGGAATCGAACCCTGGACCTCCTATATGGTAGATGGGAGCACAATCGCTTGAGCCCCATCCGCTTACCCCCACCTCGGAACTTAACACCCAGATCTGAAAACACAATAAAAGCAAATTTCAATATGAGTAATTTCAATTTAACTATATGACTAATGTGATGTGTCAAAGAGCATAAAAATATAATTTCAAAAACTTGAATTTAAATTAAAGCCAGGTGTGCAAAGAAGCAGGGAAATACCACCCATATTATATAAAATAGCAATTTGAAGAAAAATACCCCAAAATAATATATAAGTGAAAGTTAGTAGACCAAGGGAATAAAGCACCTATTATTAGTGTATCTTGTTTGTTTAAGGAGGAAGAGGAAAAGGCACACAGAGTAGAGATGTGAAAGAGACAAAAAATTCAAATGACAATTTTGAGATGAAAAATTCCACATGTGAAATATAAAGTTCAGTGAATGGGATTAACATCAAATCAGACAGCGCAGAATACATTATTATTGAACTTGAATTGGTAGAAATACAAAGAGAAAGAGAAAAAATACCAAATAAAAGAGCAAAGCTTTAATGAGCTGTGAGAAAACTTCAAGTATCTAAGACATGAGTATTTGGAACCCCAAAGAAGGAGGGGACTAGAGAAAATATTTGAGTAAATAATTACTCAAAATATTGAGAAATCCCAAAGAAGGAGGGGATCAGGTGTCTAATATATGAGTATTTGGAATCCCAAAGAAGGAGTAATATTTGCCTTTTTTTTTTTCAAACTTTGTTACAATTACAAACCTACAGATTCAAGAATCTCAAAGAACTCCTTGCTGAAATAACATGAAGGAAACTTGTCCAAAGTAAATGATCATCTTATTGCTTTAAAACTAGTGATAAAGAGAAAATGTGAAAATCAGCAAAACAAAGAAAGCACTTGAAATACAGAATGAAGACAAGAATGGCAACACATTCATCAAAACTATGTAAATCAGTGGACAGTGGAGTGATACCTTAAATTACTGAGATAAATATAACTGTCTACCTGGATTTCTATACCCAATGAAAATATCTTTCAACAATTAAGAAGAAATAAACATTTTTAGAAATACTAAATGTGAAATGTATAGTAACTAGCTAATTTGGCATATGCAAAATATGCCATAGATTCACAAGATTGCTATTCATTGCATTAGTGTTAACATGTTAAAAAAATCTGATGGGGAAAAATCTGATTCTGTGAAGTTTTATGGTTATGTTAAAACTGTAAATTTGAAAGAAATATAAAGAACTGAGTAGACTAGAGCCCTCAAGAAGCACTGCAACTAGAGTACCAAAAGCAGGTGTAGCTTTTACATTATAAATCATGTTTTATTGGTAACATTTTATATTTGTCTGCTTGAATCTTTTACTGATTCTAAATAAGAATTTTTGCTTATCATCTATTCCAGGCAAAATTATTTTGTAAATGTAAGCCATTGTTTTTGCTGAATAATGCTATATATTATAAAAAATATATTCCCATAGCTGCATATTAAATAACCACAGTTAGAGAAAGGCAAATAATTGTGAATTAAATTGCATTTGGAGAAAAAGAGCTTACATAATACAATGAAATTATTTCTTCATTAAAGAGAAATTTCAAATGTTTTCCAGGATCCACATCCAGTTTGACCAAGCATTTCCAACGATGTTACCAAGGTCTCATTTCTCTCAATCGTTTTCTTGGCTTTACTTCATCAACGCAGGTTCTAATCTAAATAGGTTTCCACTATGGTCACAAGATGGCCAATGACAGGTCCAATGGCTGCCAACTTCTTTCAGGCATCATCACCAAATGCAGCAGTTTGGTGGATCTTATTAGTAAAACCAGGAAGTTCCGGTCTGTCACTAACATTCAAGGGCACCAATGTGACTGTGACAGTTTTTCAAAATCAGTGGTTACACCCCAATGTGGGACATGACTCCCGGGGATGAGCCTCCCTGGCAACGAGGGATTAATACCAAGTGCCAACTGGCAACATGTTTGGGAAAAAAGACCTTGAATAAAAGGGGGAAAAGGTAAAGAGAAATGAGTTCACATGGCTAAGAGACTTCAAAGAGAGTCGGGAGGTCATCCCAGAGGTAATACTTATGCATACCTCA
>JAQZBX010060556.1:0-17282 GCA_029593785.1 Cabassous unicinctus | reverse complement strand
TTTTTTTTTTTTTTTTTTTTAATTACACATCTAGTTAGTGGTAGAGCCACAATTTGGACTCAGACTTGCCTAACTATCTCCAAGATGCTTCATTTTAGGTCTATTTTTATCATTGAATTTCTACTTGATAAAGAAGTCTTCACTGAACAATTACTTTATATTTCAAACGCTGCCTGATTAAAATAGTAATTACATACTTTAAAATGTTATGATGCAATTATTTTCTTTCTGATAAATAAGTCACTTCTATACGTCATATATTTCTTTTAATATATGAAAACCAACAAAATCTATAAATAGTATAGGACAAAATCTGTGTGACCTTGATTAGGTAAAGATTTCTTACTGATGACCAAATTAAGGCCAATCCATGAAAGAACAAATTAATAAACTGGACTTCATCAAAACTAAGAATTTCTGCTCTTTGAAAGGCACCATTAAGAATATGAAATGTAAAGTCATAAGCTGGGAGGAAATATTTCTAGAACACATTGCTGAAAAAGGACTTGTATCTAGAATACACGAAGAACACAACAAGAAAAAAGAAGTTTTTTTAAAAAAAGTAGACAGAAGATTTGAATGCACTTCACCAAAGAAGTAATACAAATGGAAAACAACCTACATAACATTTATGTAATCTAAAGCATTTTTTTTAATTAAAAAAAGTATTGAAGCATGTGTCTATCTCCCCAACATCATCAGTCAATTGGGAAATGGGAAATGCAAATATAAAACCACAGTGAGATGCCACTATACACTTATTAGAATGGCTAACAACAAAACACATATACAACAAAACAAAAACAACAATCTGACAATACCAAGTGCTGAAAAGGACTCAGAGGAACTGGAACTCTCATACAATGTTGATAGGAATACAAAATGATGCAGCCACTTTAGAAAAGTTTGACAGTTTCTTGTAAGTTATGCATAAACTTAGGATAACACCCATTATATAATCCCTTCCTTGGTAATTATCCAAGAGAAATGAAAATATATCTAAGAGAAACAAAGACCTATTTGAATATTTATAGGAGCCTTATTCATAAACTCCAAAAACTGCAAAACCCAAATGTCCCTCAACTGGTAAATGGATAAACTGGTACACATCCATACAATGGACTCAGCAATAAAAAATTACTGATACACATAAGAACATGAGTCAATCTCAAATGTATTATTTGTGAAAGAAAAGAAACTCAAAGACTACATACTATATGGTTTCATTTATAGGAGACTCTAGAAAAAGCAAAACTACAGGAAGAAAAAAAAGTGGTTTTCAGGAGCTGTGGTTAAGAAGAGGGGTTAATTACAAAGGAAACTTTCTGGGGTACTGGAAAAGTTCTACATCTTAGTGTGGTAATGTTTATGTGACTGTATTTGTCAAAACTCAGAACAATATATTTAAAAGGGTGAATTTTACTGCACGTAAATTATACCTCAGTAAAGACTAGCATTAAGTTAACAAAAAAACTATGCAATAATTATGCAAAAAATCTAACAATAAACTATAATAGATATGAATGTGTAACTACAAATCCAAGTGTACAAATGTCTCCTTAATTTAAAAAATTTTTTTCATAATCAATATTTTTTCAGAGTATTTGTTTACTTCACACAGGGCACCGATATCATTTTTCACGTATACCATGGCATCAGCATTCTTAATTTTTATTTCAGAAAAATAATTATCATTTAAATGAAAATACCATATACATTAACTTTTTCTGAAAACTTTCTCTCAGTTTCTAAACAGGCCCAATGTTTTCAAGTGCCAAGAAACAATTTTACATCATTCCTTTGTTTTAACAATTTTAAAAATTGCTCTTATTAAATATATCAAAAGTAGAGAATTAATTTACTTCTGAAACCTTCATGGTTATAAATTTTTCAAATCTCTGGAATACCACCATCCACTTAGTGGCCCATTGCATTTCAGAAATTTCAAGAAAACAGTACTTAAATAGCTCTTTGTTACACTACAGAGGCAGGTATGTTTGGAAGTGGGGGAGAAGGGGTTGGAATGATAGTTATTTTTTGTGTTTAGGAAGTAGGAACAAAGTAGTCCCAAACTAAGTTTCTTTTGAGGATTATAATTCCTTACTATTAAAGCTGGAAACTGTTAAAGTTAAATATTCTAGATTACATTTTAACCACTCTTCCTTTTTCATTCTGTTCGGTATACTTAGACACTTCCAGTGCCACTGGGAAAATAACCACTCGTTTGTATACCACTAATAGTTTATATAAAGAATTTTCATAATATAAATAAATGTATTCTCATTTAATTTCCACCAATATTTAAAAGAAAGGTTTTTCTTTTTTTTTTTTTCTTCCTAGTCTCCATTTTATGGAAGTCAAAACAAGCTCAAGGGGGGCGGATGTGGCTCAAATGGTTGGGCGTCCGTCTGCCATATGGAGGGACCTGGGTTCGATCCCCGGGACCTCCCGGTAAAATAAAAAATATATATATATATACAAGGCGCATGGGCTGCCAGGCTCTGTGTGCCGGTGAGCCGCCAGGCCCCGGGAGCCATGCAGCAAGATGATGACGTAAAAGGAGAGAGACAAGACGAGATGCTCCGAAAGCTCCGAAAACCAGGAGCCGAGGTGGTGCAGATGGCAGAACACCTCTCTCCTATATCAGAGGTCTTCAGGATCAAATCCTGGTGAAGACTGGAGGAGGATGAGAAGAGATGAAACAGACACAGCGAATGGACACAAAATAGCAAAATGGGGAAGGGGGAGTTTAAAATGGATGAAGTAAATAAATAAATCTTTAAAAAAAAAACAACACAAGCTCAAAAGGTTGAATTAGTTGTCCATAGGTCACACAAAACCAGTAAGTGGCAGGGCCAGAATGTGAATTCAAATCTTCTGACATCAATCAGACACACACTGTCTCTTACTAACCTATGAATCCATTAGCACCTACTAGTATGACAACAGCTGACATGATGGGAGATATAATTTAATGATGTCTAAAATATTATCAATAGCTTATCTAATAATGATAAAAAGAAAATTGAACTTTCTTAGATGAAATTTGTACTGATAAAGAATCTTACAATTAAAATGGTAAGATAATATCTTAAAAAAAAAAAAAAGATTTATTTCTCCCTCCCTCCCCTCGTTGTTTTGCGCTCACTGTCTGCTCTCCATATGTTCTTCTGTGTCTGCTTGTCTTCTCTTTAGGTGGAAGCGGGAACTGATCCCGGCTGGGACCTTCCAGAGTGGGAGAGAGGTGCTCAATCTCTTGTGCCACCTCAGCTCCCTGGTCTGCTGCATCTCTTACTGTCTCTCCTCTGTGTCTCTTTTTGTCGCGTCATCTTGCTGCACCAGCTCTCCGTGCAGGCCGCACTCCTACACGGGGCAGCTTGCCTTTCAACAGGAGGCCCTGGGAATCGAGCCCTGGACCTCCAATATAAGTAGACGGGAGACCAACTGCTTGAGCCACATCCATTTCCCTAAGATAATATCCTGAAAGTCAAACTGAAGAACTGCTCTACAGGGTGGCCATAAAGTCCAGAAACATGTTATTTTATGTGTATCTTAACGTAATACAAATAAACAATTATATTATAATCTCTTCTATGGTTCCAGACTTTGTGTCCATTCTGTAAATTAAAGGAGACTAAGATTCTGGATGGAAAAAACAAGGCCATTACTGGGACAAATGGCAAAACTTGAAGATGAATATTAGACAATAATTTTGAATCAACATTACATTTCCTGAATTTGATAATATAATGCAATTATATAAGAGAAAGTCCTTGTTACTAATATATACATAAGTATTTAGGGATGATGGGTTATGATGTCTGCAACATACTCAAATGGTTCAAAAAACTGTATGTGTATATAGAAAGAAATCAAATGGTGAAGTAAAGATAACACAATGTTCATTGTATTATTTTTGAACTTTCTGTGTTTGAGATTTTCAAAAACCGTTGAAGAAAAAAGATAAAACTAAATATTTTCTTTCAATTTTCTTCAACAGCTATTAAGACATTTCCAACAAGGTCTTTTCTAAGTGTCATGGTTAAGTTAATGTGTCAACTTGGCCATGTTATGGTGTCCAGTTGTTTGGTCAAGCAGGCACTGGCCTGATTGTTACTGTGAGGATATTTTGTGAATTTAAATCATCAGTAAGTTGATGGCATCCTATGGCTGATTATATCTACAATCAACTGAGGAGACTGCCTTCAACAATAAGAGAAGTCTCATCTAATCAGTTGAAGACCTGAAAAGGAGAAATGATCATTTCAGCAGTCAGAAGGGAGAATTTCCATCTCTATACTTCAGGCATCCAGCTTTTCCTAGGGAATTCATCATAAACCTTCACTGGAGTTCTCAGCTTGCTGTGGTCTGCCCTACAGAATTCAGACTTGCCAACCCCCACAGTCGTATGAGCCAATTCCTTTTTAAAAATCTAATATTTGAATAATATATATAGATATAAATAGATATATCCTGTCAGTTCTGTTTCCCTAGAGAACCCTGACCAATAAAGGGGGCGGGGAGAACAGGTATATTCTTTTAGTGCCTCTATAAATAAGTTAACTCTAGTTGAAATCAAACACTACGTATTGATTTTTTTAAAAGATGGTATAAACATGACAGCAAATAACACTTAAAATATCTAAGGAATAGCTCATGGAATAGCTCATATTTAATAAGATGCTTAAGGATTATGATTATAGTAACAATTATATATTGTCTTTTTTTTAAGGAGCTTAAAATCTGCTGAGAAAAATAAAATAAAATAATCCTTTTTCTATGGATAGTTAATGGTACTCTAAACACTGGGTAAACTTGCTATCAGACAGTACAGATTTAACGAAGACTCAATTCATTTTAATATGATTTCACCGATGTGTTTCTTCTGTCCCCCCAAAAGAAATTTAAAATTTTCTTATAATCTTAATAGATGTATATTTCACTGTGAATACAGTGAATCTGCATCATTTAGACATTTCCATGAACTCAACCACAAGCCCTCAGAGGGGAAAACTGAGAAATTCAATAGCATAGACACCATTCCACTAAATAAGCATATGCCTTTCCCAGGGGACATGAAGCAAAAGCGTGAGAAGGGATCTGTCTAGTTATTTATGCCTCTCTCTCTGTAAGCATCTTGCCAAGCTCTGATCCCAGTGGGTTTTTTTGAGCATAACAAAGCCCCTAAATACAAGCCAACTTTTTCATCTGCTCAATTAAAGAATTTTACTTTTGTTCCAATGCTGGAAGAAAAACTAGCTATTTTTGCCTTTTGTAAAAAAGAATGAATGTACACCATTCATTTAAGGGTTAATTTCAACTAGTATCTTTTTTTTTCCCTCTGTCATTTGTGCTAACTTCACAACCCGGACTGTATTTCGTTATTATGGCAAGGGCATGACACAATTTAAAGCAGGAAAAACTTCTTTCTAAAGGCGACATTCAAAAACATATTCCTCAAGTTTTCCAAGTCAACTCCATAAATTTCCTTTTACTTACTCCTGAGTCCCCCCCCCACCAACCTGTTATTAACTGGATCTAACTCTCCTCTACATTCCTTCTACTCATAGAATCAGAGATAGAAGAAAGCTCAGAAATCAGTTTATTCTTGCCTCCAAGCTCATAGAGGCTGGAGACTTCCAGTCAGGAAGCTCTTACAATAAAATTCCTTACTCTCCACGTAAATTCATTTTTATGGTAAGGTAACAATTTGACTGTACACAGAAACTTACAAAAAGGCAATTTTTATAAGGTGATATTAAAAAGCAGTGATATACTGAAAAGTAAAACTAAGCATCTCTGATATCTAAGTAAAACTAAGCATCTAAGCTCTGATTTCCACTGTGTAAATAGTGTTCTTTAATCGTTCTCAATGAACACCAGAGGAACATCAGGGAATCCCATAAAATTGAGCCTCTTCTTTACAAAATTACTTTGAACACAATTATTTTACAATTTTATTGCCTGATGTCTTACATTTTATAACCATTATCCCTGGTGTTTTATATTTTAACTCCTTTAAAAAATTCCCTTTATACAGGTTTAAATTTTACTTTAATATAAAATGCAATAAAAATTTAAACTTCTAGTTAAAGCTTTCAATCTGGATTTTTTTTTTTTTTTTTAATAAAAAGGGGAAATTTTTTCATTTTCAGAATGAGGTTTAAACGTTGAGGTTATAATTTGTCTAGCGACAGCCTGGATTGAGTCACATACACAAACGTTTTCCTCTATTCTGTCACTGCAGGATATAATTTCCTAAAGCCCACTTCTTCATGGCATACGTTATTTCTTTTAAAATAAGAGTAACATAAAATGATAAATTTGTTTTATATTAACATTTAAAGGAGAACTTTGAGTTAAAATTATAACTCTAAGAATGTTTTAATGACCTTAATAGAAAAGCAAATATTCCCTATAAAATTCTAACTAAATACAAAGATACTGCTGACACATAATAAGGAAGCATTATTTACTTTTTTTGGCTAGCTTAATTAAAATGCTTCAGTCTAGGATGGACATTGTACCTTCACAATAAGGCTATCTGACCCTCAAGACCCAAACCATTAAGCTGTCATAAACTTTTAAAAAAATTACAGACATCTTTGAGAATCCAATGGAAGAAAGCCAAGAAGCCTCTTTCCAAAAGTTCCACAAGTGTGCACACAAAAAAATTTTAATACAATGTTGATCATCATGGGCTCTATCAACCCCAGGGAAATAATTAATGCCAGAGAACATTATAAGGGAAGCCTGGCTTAAAACATATGCTTTTGTGGAAGTATTAAGTATTTAAGAAGCATGATGTATACAACCTACTCTGAAATGTAAAGATAAATAAACAATGGACAGATAGAATGATAAAGCAAATATGACAAAATGTTATAATAGAATGATACAGCAAATATGACAAAACATTATAAGGGAAGACCAGCTTAAAACATATGCTTTTGTGGAACTATCAAGTATTTAAGAAGCATGATGTATACAATCTACTCTGAAATGTTAAGATAAATAGACAAACAATGGACAGATAGAACAATACAGCAAATATAACAAAATGTTAACAGTTGATTGAACTGGGCATCTAGGTGGGGGGTATGTTAGAGTTCTCATTATGAGTTTTATATTATTTTTGCAACAGTCCTGTAAGTCTGAAATTATTCCAATGTAAAAATACATATATTAATATTCACATTCCCTCTAATGAGAAGAAACGTATCAGACACTGCATTTTTAAGTTGTGGAGTTTGAAAACACGGGTGAATGCTGCTGTTCCTTCTGTTGTAACTGCTCCCAAGCCTCAATAGCCTGGTTCTGCTAGTAGTACATCAACTTTCTGCAATCCCCTGAGGGAGCCTCCCATCCCTACTAAGTTCTCGACCTATCATCTAGAACCTCCAAGCTGCTGATTTACTTTAGCCACTGCTGACAAGTAGCCATTCAGTCTGCCCTTAAATACCTTCAGTAACACAACTCAAGACTTCAGAAAGCAGGTCATTCCAGTATTAGGCAACTCCTGAGAATTACAAAGTTCTTTTCTAATTTGACTAACCTAGTTTGTGGAAGTCTTAAATGCTGCCCTACTGAATATCTCCTCTCTTTAACTACCAATAGGAAACAAAATATCGTACCATTCAAAGTGTCTAGTCCTAAAACCAAGAGCAAAAATCGTTTAGCTCTACTTCTTACAAAAACAGGAAAGTCAGAATTACACAGAAAAGCACTTTCTATTTGGATCTCTAAACACAAGAGAGATCAGTACTGGTTGTATTTAAGAAAGATGCAAGGTTTCCATGTGCACAGTATTTCCTACCTTGTTGGGCCTCTTTTCACTGCATAAAAATTAAACATGCATCAGCATTCAAAGATTAAGATTATAATCACTTAAAAAATTAACATCAATTCTGCCCGTAAACAGTTTATTCTCATTATTATTTATGTCTGATTATGAAATAAACAGTTTTAATCAATGCAATATGAATACAGAAGTCATTATTTATTCATTAAAGTCTGGTTTTTGAGAACAAGTTGTGTTAGTCACCTTCAACAGCTTTTTGCAATGTAAAAAATACCTCCTACTGAAAGCAGCCTATTTATAAGGTGCATCTCTGATGCAAATGCTTGTTTCCTTTTAAAACAAAGAAAATTAAAATAAATTGAATTTGGTATTTTCTTCCTTAAATAATCTTCCACCAGTGCTGGAGTAGAATAAAAGGTCCATGTTTTGTGAACAATGATTAATTTGATCAAAGCAGATAAGAAAAATGTTAACAATTAATTGGTTTAAGCAATACAGCAAAATCTAATTTCCAAAGGACTATCCAGGGGGCTCTCTTTCCTGGGCCATCGCAGGGAGCCAAACAATGTACAGTCCTAAAGAGGCTACCTTGTAAGGAGCTCCTCTTTGGTCCTTCAACAATTAAGCTTCTTACTGGGGTAACAAAGCAGGTCCACCTAAATGAATTCTGCTTTATTTTGCAAACTGTATCAAAGCAGTATTTCTGTAAGCTTATATAGTAATGGGTATACAATAATCCCTTGGTAAGATAATGCGTTTCCTGATAATAACCACTCCTCTACTTTTCCAGAGTGATTTGAAAAATGAATGCTGTTTAAAAACAAACACAACCCAGTTTAAGACGACAATGCCGAGCACCTCACCTTATTACAACTGCATTATATACAAAAAGCACATTATAGCTCACGAAGACAGGCCTCTGATCATTCTCGTTTAATGAAATCATTTACCGAATCTTTTTAGTTGATTCTTCCAGCTGAAAATGGTTTCGTCCATCACGAACAAAATGTGTATTACAAAACTTTCTTACGCTTCGTATTGCAGGATACTCTTATTTAAAACTAAGTCAGAATCAATCCACTGTGTATTTGTATCCAAGCAAGTACTGTCAACCTAAAATTAATTTGATAAAGTCGGCTTTTTTAACACAAAGTTCTTTCACAAGCTTGTTATATAAAATTGAACGCCCTAAAGATATTACTTCAAGCATGTACTACAGATTCCAAGTTTGTCAAACACTGCCCCACCCCTTGTAAGGGTGGATGACTGGAACATTTTAATACACTCCACCACGTAGGAGTACAGCTACAGAAATTTCATACTGGCGCCAAAAGTTGCACTTTTCCAACCCGAGTTTCTCCTTAAATAGATTTAATATCATTCTCAATATAAAACGTCACCAACATTCAGGTACCCTGAAGATAATAAGCAATGGACAACCAAGCCGCTTAACATCACTCTCTCAACATTCACTTGCAAACTTTTAATGCGAAGCCGCTAAACGTAAAGTTAAGGAGTTTCCCTGGTAACTACGCAATTAAGTTTATAATTGGGAGGTTCGAATCATTACGTTATGAACATTTCAAGGAGTAACAAAACAACATGCAAAGAGGAAAAGATCTTTTTTCCCTGAATACTGAAAGACACATTTCTGAAACTATTCGCGGGATGCCAAGATTTCCAAATCCACCCCTCCCCCCGCCGTCTCTTTCCTCTCCCGCTCCCCACCCAGCCCCCAGCCTTAGGAAGTGATTACTTTGACGCAGCTGGGATACTACTCACCGAGTTTTTCCACCAACTTGAGCATCACCCCTCCAATATGCACCTCCCCGGTCACTCTCAGGGTGACATCGCGATTCAGGTCGGTCACATGGACGCTCAGTTCCCACGTCCCATCTGCATAGCAGCCATCTGGCATCCTTATCCCGTCCAGAGCCATGGCTCCTTCCTGCGAGCGCGGAGGAAATGGCTCTCGTAAGCGTCACTCCCCCAAAAGGAAAGCAAATCCTACCGAATTCGCAGAGTCAGCCGCCGGGTGGGAATAGGTAGAGAGCCTGAGGGTTTCCGCACAAACGCGGGTGGGAAGCAGCGGCAGGGCCCCGCTACGGACGTTACTCCGCACCCCGCGCCCCTTCTCCGCGGCGATGCCGCGCGCCCGCCCCGCGCGGTCACCGCCTAGCGGACCGCGGCAGGCTTCACCTGCCCGCCCGCGGCCGCAGCCCGGCAGGGGTAGACCGCTCGCGAGCTCAATATTCCTGCTCTCCACTAGCGCCCCCTCAGATGCCACCCAGGATCCCGGGCCCTCACCAAGCGCTCCTCGCGCTCCCGGTCTGGAGCTCGCGTGGCAACAGGCGCGAGGGCGACGGCGTCCGTAACCCCCTTCCCAGCCGGCAAAGCGCAGCCTCCTGGCCGGTGCGGCTAATGGAGTCCCGACTTCGCGGCCCCTCGCCTCGCTCCCTGCGCTCCACCCCTCTCTCCCCGCCCCCTCAGCCGGAGTCCGGTTCGGGCAGGGCGCGCCTGGTCCCTCCTCCTCCGCCCCGCAGAGCAGCCCGGAGCGGGTCCAGCCCGCCTGAAGCCCCTACTCCCACCCTCCCCCGCGGCCGCACTCCCGGGAGGGGTCCGCAAGGACTCAGGGGCTGGGGGCGGGGCGGCCGCCCGGCGGGTGTGGGAGCTGCTCCCGGTAGGCGGGGGGCGCCGGCTACTGCAGCAATCTCAGCCCGGCGGAGCCGCTGCCCTTTTATGGAAATGAAGGACCCGGCGCAGGGATTGAATCCAACATCCGGGCTCTCGGCAGCGGGACCTGAGGAGGGGGAGCGAGGGAAGCTAGAGGAGTGTGGGTGGGTGGCTGGGCGCTCCCCTCCGCGAGCGGGGCTGTTGACTTTCCACGGGCCTGCGGCGCTGGGTGTCTGTGCTTCCAGCCTTGGAGGGGGCTTGTCTATGAGAAATGGCCTTAGGAAGTTCCCAGGGCAAGGTCGTCTTCGGAACCAAGTCCCCCCGCCCCTGCCCCAGGCTTGGAGCGAGCCCAAAAGTTTCGGGGCTGCGAGGGGTGCCGCATCCCGGGAGAAGAAGAAATGGGTTTGGGGATGTGAAAACTTTCTGAAAGTAAGTGTCCAAGCCAGCCCCATGAACATACTACAAAAGAATGAGAAAACCCAGAGGGAAGTGAACCACAAAAACTGCTTTGCTAGCAATGCCCGGCACAGCCTGCAACTCCTACTGGACTCTCACGAGTTTGCATGCGCTCTTAACCAGTTTGGAAGTTCCAACAAGATGCGAGGCAAACACGTCCTACGATGCTCTTGCTTGCGCAAATAAGATAAAATAAAATAAAATCAGTGCTACGGGTTTTAATCAGAAACACTTTCCTCAGCCTCCCCAGCTCTTTGTAGTATTTGTGTATTTTTATATGCAATTTAGAACTAACAGTCTGCTAAGACTAAATGAATATACATCCTCTACCCTATCCTCAGCCACGCCTTGAGGGAATTTAATAGTTCTGGAACGGTGCCTGTAGGTACAGAGAACAGTTAAAGAACTTTACCTATTTGCAGGCTGGCTAGTGATGGAGAACGGTCCTCCTTCGCACTTTACTTCCACTTCCCCCAGTTACTGTTGCACTCTTTGGGGTCACTCCAATCAGAAACGGCAAACCTGGGAGAACTTCGCAAGCAAAAACACAGCTCAAAAACTGTAGGGCATGAAGACTCAATGAGATATCCTAGGTTCCCATAAAAGATCCAGTTTTAAAAGTCTGAAAGTCGTCTTGAACTGCCTCAAACACTTCAAAGAAGACCCCACCAGGCAAATAACCTCTTATTCATCAACACAATTGAGAAACGAGGTTGGAGGTCACAAGAAAGGGGTGGGACCCATAAAGGAATGAAAGGAAAGCAGCAAAATTTAGTCAGATGCCAGAGGTTTGGCATAAAAAATAGGGAAAACCACTACAGTGTTTTCAACTAGTCATCATGGAGAAATTGATGCCTCAAGTCTCTAGGCTCCCCACTCTCCAATTATTTCTTCTCCTGGAGGTTCAAAGTAGTTCACTTGGAAGCAATATGAATGCCCAGAGAGAAAAGAATGTTTATGTAAATTATGGTGTTGAAAATACATACGAAAATGTTTTTAATAAAATAGGGAATTGCTTAGTAATGTAAATATAAATATATATATATATATATAACTGTATAATCACAAGCTTATGTATTTTTAAATAGTCAGGAAAAAAAAGACTGGAAGGAAATACTCCAAAATGATTAAAAAAAAAAAAAAAAGCTGTCTTTGGGATGTGACATCATGGGTGATTTTTTACTTCTTTTTTATTTTCCACAAACTCAAAAACTTTGCATCCACAACTTTTCTACCACCATCCTGAATTGTATTCAACATCTCGATTTTTTTGTACATGCCATTACAGTCACAATGAGACAATTGATAGAGCAACTACTGGACTCTTGGGCAGGATTTTCAGGGGTTTCTTTTATTTTTTAGTCTCCCCAATTTAAACATGAGTTCTTTGAGAACAGGGGTTTCAGATTCTTGCATTGTGCACAAATTTACAGATAGCTTCACACAAAGAAAATAGAAAATATGCTGGTATCAAATCATTACAAATGTCAAGGAAAAAGTAGATCTGTGCTTTGGGGAAATCTCATTATTGAGAAAAATCTCTTTTAAAATTGACATGTCTGTTTATTTTCCTACCTTATCCCACTAAGGATTTATGGCAATGTATAAGAATGCATAAGCTATGAGATAGCATACTTTAAGTGGCATAAAACCAGAAAAAAAGGGGGGTGAGGTGGGGAAGGATAATAGAGATTTAAAATGGAGCCAGGAATGAGGCTAAGAATTATACCTCAATGACCTTTCCACGTTTTCCAATAAGCTCCGAATAACTCAAGACTTTATAGAAACAAAAATATCCATTTCCTTTCTGAATATTCCCTTCCCTTCAGACAAAATTGTCGAAGTGAACTGTCATGTCTTAGAAACACTTTTAGTACTCAGGTTTCCACATTTTAGTTCTTTCCTCATTCTCCAATGCGAGTTACTTTCTGAACGGTCTGCCAGCACAGTGCCTACCGCCTCTATAAACGTACCCTATGTCTAGTGATAGGAGGGGTTAATATTATAAATAATTACCCCATTTCTCAACATTTGAAACTGCTTAATTATAGCTTGATAAGAGATTTTGCTAGCTTTTGCAAGTCAGCAGTTTATGTTTGAACAGTATTATGCACAGAAAGGCACTGACCCTCAGTTAAGTACCAGTGGAGAAATAGATTAGGGTGGGTACAGATGATCACTTCGGACTTTCTTTTTGAATGTTTCAAGCTGTTGCTTGCTTTGAAGATTAAAGAGGGGTCAGACTCCGATCTTTGAAACTCTGGGATTTTTCTAGTTTATCAAGAAAGTCCTTCAACTGTATTTCTTAAATGTTTACTTCCAGCTAAGATTTTCCAAATGTAGAATCTTATCTGAAATCCCCTACTAGAACCTCTAAGACAATGCAATACTTGTGGTACTTACATCATACTGAAAAGAAGCCGAGAACTCCAGTGTTTGGAAGAACAGCTCAGCACTGAAAGCAGCAATATCCAAATAAGGTACCAAGCACTGGACTTAGGTTTAGACCTAATGATACCTCACAGATCTGCCTGCAAATGCGGTCTCGGGCTTGGTAGTCCTCACGTTGACTTCAGCTTTCTCTCTGAGCCTACTTAGGCTGTACATTATATTTTTAAAAGTTAATACAAAACACAACCACTAGGTTTGAAAGAAAGGTTGGGGATAGGAGAAAATAAGAGGGTGTGTGTGTAAGTGTGAATATGTCAGGGGGTGCAATTAAAAATGCCATATGAGGCTAACAAGATGAAATGTAATAAATTATTCCTGTCAAATACCAGGTGAGCAGAATTCTCTTTCTCAGGAATTGCCAAGAATGGAATGTACTGCTAAAGCTACCAAGGGGATCAAAAGCAAGGGTGGGGAGCCTGAGCTAAGAATGGGCAGGAAAGTTGCAGAGGCCACTGTTTTGAAGAAGTAGGCAGCTGTAAACAGCAAGAAAACTGGCAAACTGAAAAACAAAGAAGATTTGATAGGAGTGGGGCATTTTTCACCACAGACCAAAAAAAGGCTCTGAGATAACAATTAAATCTCTACTTCAAGAGGAAAGAAATGCACTGCTTGCTTTTCCTACTCCACATTACAGAAAGTTCTCTGTAGAAACCATGCTGGGTGACATATCTTAAAAAAAAAAATTGTGATTTTTCCCTGATTTAAGTTTGAACACCAGGGCATCTTGTGAAATGTTCTGAAAACTAACAAAAATATAAAATGCCCACAAATACACTCACACAAACAAGGTAGCTAATTGCGTGCTTAGCACAGTACAGGGTTCCGAGAGAGGCATGTAGACATAATACATGTTGTCACATACTCTTAAGGAGCATCTATCTAATGAAGAAAGCTTACACTTAAAACATCAGAAGGGATATACACATGCAAAAGAATGAAGTTAGATCCTGCCTCTAACCATCTACAAAAATTAAGTCAAAATGCATCATAAACCTAAATGTAAGACCTAAAACTATAAAATTATTAGAAAAAAGCATAAGAGTAAATCTTCATCACCTGGGATTAGACAATGGTTTCTTAGGTACAACACCAAAGCCCAAATGACAAAAAATAGACACATTGGACTTCATCAAAATTAAAAATGTTTATGCTTCAAAGGGCAGCATCAAAAAAAGTGAAAAGACAACCCACAGAATGGGAAGAAAAGATATTTGCAAATCGTATATCTTATAAGGAACTTGCATCTAGAAAATACAAAGAACTATTATAGCTCAACAATAAGAAGATGAATAACCCAATTAAAAATGGGCAAAGGATCTGAATAGACAGATCCTTTGATATTTCTCTAAAGAAGCTATACAAGTGGTCAGTAAACACATGAAAAGGTGCTCAACATCATTAGTCATTAAGGAAATGCAATCAAAACCACAATGACATATTAGTTCACACCCACCAGAATGACTATAACTAAAAAAAAAAGACAACAATAACAAGCATTGGTGAATATGTGGAGAAACTGCAACCTTCATACATTGCTGGTGGAAGTGGAAAATGGTCAGCTACTTTAAAAAATGGTTTGGCAATTCCTCAAAAAGTTAAACATAGGGTTACCATACAACCCAGCAATTTCATTCCTAGGTATATACCCAAGAGTATTGAAAACATATGTCCACACAAAATCTTGTATACAAATATTGATAGCAGCATTATTCCTAATACATTCCTGTAAGGCAGCCTTGAGGAATATATTCCTCAAGGAATATATCAGTATCAAGCTACAATATGGATAAACTTTGAAAGCAGACAGACATAAAAAGTCATGTACTGCATGATTCCATCTATATGAAATGTCCGGAATACACAAAACTATGGAGACAAAGTAGATTAGTCATTGTCAGGGGCTGGGGCATGGGGAGCAGGAATAGGAAGTGGTTGCTAAAGGGAGCAGGATTTATTTTGGGGGTGATAAAAATATTCTGAAATTAGTGGTGATGGTGGCACAACTCTGTTAACTATAAACCACTGATTGTACACTTTATTTAAAAGGGTGGATTTCAGGGAAGCAGATGTGGCTCAAGTGATTGGGCTCCCATCTACCATATAGGAGTTCCAGGGTTTGATCCCCGGGGCATCCTGGTGAAAAAGCAAGCTGGTCTGCACGGCAAGCTGGCCCGAGCGGAGAGCTGGCCCGCGCGGAGTGCCGGCCTGCTTGGAGAGCTGGCGCAGCAAGATGATGCAACAGAAAAAGATACAGAAGAGAGACAATAAGATCCACTCCAGAAGGTCCCAGGATTGGTTCCTGGTGCTGCCTAAAGAGAAGACAAGCAGACACAGAAGAACACACAGTGAGCAAACAGGGAGCTCAAAACAACAAAGGGGGAGGAGCAGAAATAAATAAATAAATCTTTATAAAAAAAGAAAGGGTGAATTCATGGTATGTGAATCATATTCCAGTAAAGCTATTATTTTAAAATGTTTCATGGAAAACGGATGTGGCTCAAGTGATTGGGTTCCCATCTACCATATAGGAGGTCCAGAGTTCAATTCCTGGGGCCTCCTGGTGAAAGACAAGCTGGCTTGAGCAGAGTGCTGGCCCATGCTGAGTGTTGGTTCACGCAGGAGTGTTGGCCCGTGCAGGAGAGCTGGCGCAGCAAGATGACGCAACAAAAAGAGACACAGAGGAGAGACAATAGGAGACATAGCAGACCAGGGAGCTGAGGTAGCACAAGAAATTGATCACCTCTCTCCCACTCCGGAAGGTCCCAGGATCGGTTCCCGGTGCCGCCTAAAGAGAAGACAGACACAGAAGCACACACAGAGATCAGACAGTGAGCGCAAAAACAACAGGGGGAGGGGGGAGAAATAAAAATATAAATAAAAGTTGTTTTTTTTTAAAAATAATTCATTAAAAAATCAGAAGGGAGAAAAACTCTATAATTCTGAAGGCTAAATTGTGAAATTCTGACCCATTTTGAGGACTGTGATAATCTAGTCTTGGAAGGAAGAAGGTCATCAATGAAGTCATGGAGTTTTATGAAGAAGGTAAAGTTAAATAGATCCTGAAGGAACAGGCAGATTTAATTCTCTAAGAGTAGCAGTCCTTTAATCAGGAGGCAGAAGTGAGCAGGACATGCTTATCAGCCCAGGAGAAGGTAGATCTACAGCTGAGAAAATGCACTGGGCCAGAGTGAGGCCAGAGGAGGAAGGACAGAGTTTAGACTCTGAAGAGGAGAGCCCTTTAAAAGTTGGCACACGGTAGTAACATCATGAAAGCAATGTTCAAATAAGATTAATCTTGTAAAAATATGAATGGTGGATTGAAAGAGCTAGGGACCAGAATCTGGGAGTTTGGTTTGGAATCTGTTCATAACTCAGATGTGGGAAACACCTTCGATTGGTGTGGCAAGTATAATGGGGGGCGGGGCGGGGGGTGGAATTCAAAGGAATTATTAAAAGATTCTGAGCATATTTGATGTTCCAGGTGCTGTGCAGGGAACTTTAAATGTTCCTTACAATGACCCTGCATTTTTATTATTATCTTTATTTAATTCGAGTTAACTGATGGTCAGATAGATTATCTGGTAATATAATGTGTCCTACTTGGAGGACATTATGTTGAGCAAAGCCAGCCAGAAACAAAAGGACAAATACTGTATGAATGCATTACTATGAACCAAATATATTGTGTAACATACTGTGTTTGGTTCAAAAAATTTTTTATATGTATCCATTACATTAATATTTATTCATCTGTGTTTACTTTTTAGTTTTTAATTGTTTATATTTTCAATTATTAAATGTACAAAATAAAGTAAAAAAAAAATATATATATATATATATATGTATATATAAATGTATCCTAAACCACACAGCTGATAATGTGAAAGACCTGGGATTAGAA
>JAQZBX010060555.1:0-17282 GCA_029593785.1 Cabassous unicinctus | reverse complement strand
TATACATGCATGTATATGAATATACATACATTTACATGAATATACATGCATGTACATGAATATACATGCATGTACATGAATATACATGCATTTACAGTCGAGCAATATTTTGCCACTGAGTCTTTGCCTACAAATCCATATTTGTATTTTAAGGCCAACATTCAATTCTAACAGCCTAGATCTAAATGTGAGATCACATAGTCTCAGATGGAAGATGAAAGAGTTGGGGAGAGAAACGCAGAAATTAATCCTGGCTAATGCTGGTGCATTAACTTCCCATCTTCCCCAGGATGCCCGCCATCAGCTCACCATGGCAAGAGCTCCTCCACCTCAAGCACAGCTTCTGAAATAATACAACGTCTGAGGTTTGATTTCAAAACTCCAGACCAAAAAAAAGTGTGCACATGGGGGGAACAGATGAAGCAAAAAGGAAGTGGTGACAGTTACTGAAGATAATTTCCCCCCTAATTTTGTGTAATTTTAAAGTATCCCATAATAAAAATGAAATGCCGAGTTATCATGTTGAACATTGGCATTCATTGAAATTTATGGGGAAAAAGTGAAATACTGCAGAATTAACCAGTATCAAGTATTCAAATGAAAACGCTGACCGTGGGATGGGGATGGCGCACAATGAAACAAAGCCCGTTTCCCTTTAACCAGAGGGCACGTTGGACCTTGCTTTGGAGCCTGGTGTTTGGTTTTGAAAACCAATGACTGCAGTTTAATAACACACAGAATGTTAAAAATCTGTGACGCGATGAGGGTCCCGTTTTATGAATGGGCCTTGCTTCAATCTGTACAGACACTGATGGTATTTGTGCTTAGAATGTGGAAGGCCTGGGGCTCTTTGTGTGATTTACAGAAACACTGAGGCTACCGGGACAGACAGGCTCCTTATCTGCATCGGCTACCGGGACGACAGGCTCCTTATCTGCATGCCCACACGCTGGCCCTGCCTTTCTGTGTTTGTTTTTCCCAGTTACTGGTTCCATGAGACCAAGGCTCTACCACGGATCACTGGAATTGGATACACGTTTATTTATCTTCAGGCGTTCAGGCGTAACATTTCTTTCCTCTAGTAATCAAAGAGAATGTTACACATCTGCACCATTTACCACACACTGCATGCACCATCCGTTTATCTTATTTTCAGAAAGAGAGTATTTCTCAAAACTCATAATAAACTGAGTGACCAGATAACATTCGTTCTCTTTCCTTCTTACGAATCAGTGTGAGCGCCTCTGACTGGGCGCCCGACGGTCCCCTCGTCCATCCCGCTCGTGTGATTCCAGCCAAGCCTGGGCAGGGCTGCAGAGGCAGGACTGGAGCTGGGAGCCTGAGCGAGCCCTGCTCGTTCCTTCAGGCTCTCCTGGGAAGCCCCCCAGGAAGCTGTCTGACCCCTCCCCGCTCGGTGCTCTCATGGCCTGCACACTGACCCGGAGCATGGGGCTGCTCGCTGCCTCTCCGCCTCGCTTTGCCCCCCAGCTCCACACGCGGCCTGGCCTGTGGCAGCCGTTCCCCCACTCCGTGGGAGAAGCGAACTAGCGAAGGAACGCACTCCGAGGACGTGATCATAGGGCCGAGAGTCCCCTGGCAGTTTTCTTCTTCTGTGTGCAGGGAGGAAGCAGGTGGTGTGAAAGTTAAAATGCCAGGAGTGGAGGCTGCAAACGTGGCTCTTTCAGTGGCAGGAGCCGAGAGGCAGGTGTCAAGCCAGGCTCTGCCTTCAAGTGCCGAGATCGCGCCTGGGCCTCTTCACCCATAAATCAGAGAAGCACATCCTCGTACCACATCACGGGCTTGTTTGGAAGGTCGAATGAATTAATTCACTTGCACCTCGGAGCAGTGCTGCCATTGAGCTTCCGTGTCAGGTTCTGTCATTCTTAGGTCCAGGCAGATGAGTGTTAGGCCCAGAGCTTTCTTCTCCTTCTCAGCTTAGCATGAAGCACAATTCTGCAACGAAAAGGGAAAAAAACAAACCTTTTTCTTTGGCTCAAAACCAGATAATCTCTCCCAGAGAATGAGAAATAAGAGACTATCTTAACTTGATCAAAGAAAACTTCAAGAAAATTGGTGTGAACATATCTTATTTAATGATAAAACAGTAGACTCACAAGATAAAATCAAATATTAATTAGGCCACAAGGATGAATGATGCACGGCATCAGAATGCCGCGTAAAGGCCAGCAAGGGGCAAACTGGGAGGCAGACGAGACGCAGGAGAGAGTGGCCGCCCAGCCGCGGCTCCAGCCTGGGCGTCCCAGCAGGGGTGCCGCTGCTCAGCGTGAAGGGCAGGCAGGCAGCGTGAAGGGCAGGCAGGCAGCGTGAAGGGGCAGGCAGGCAGCGTGAAGGGCAGGCAGGCAGCGTGAAGGGCAGGCAGGCCTTTCTCTTTAACTTTAACTTTGCAAAGCCACCTTTCTTACCTGGAAGCTGCTTTGGTTATTTTGGTTAAATTTCTCTAGTTAATTTCTACATATTCTGAAGTTTCCGGTTCTCCTTCTGTTACTGACTTCTAGCTTCACTCCTTGTGGTCAGAGAAGATACTTTATATCATTTCAGTATTTTTGAATTTATTGAGACTTGTTTTGTGACCTAACATACAGCCTCTCCTGGAGAATGACCATGTGCACTAGACAAGACTGTGTATTCTGCTGCTTTTGGGTGAAATGTTCTATATATGTCTGTTAGGTCTATTTGGTTTCTAGTATCATTCAAGCCTTCTCTTTCCTTATTGATCTTCTGCCTAGATGCTTTATCCATTATTGAAAGTATCATATTGATAGTTACTATTAATGTAGAATCATCTGTTTTTCCCTGCAAACCTGTCAATATTTGTTTCTTATATTTTGGGGCTCTGCTGTTTGGTGCACGTATATTTATAATTGTTATGCCTTCTTGTTGAATTGACCACTTCATCAGTTTATCTGTTTTGAAAATGCCCTGCACACAATCAGAAATAATCACATGAATAGACAACATAAATGAGAAGTACCAGAAAAAAAGTATATAGAACAGAAAGAAAAACACAAAAGGGTCCCAAATATTAGAATTATGTAACACTAATTTCAAAATAACTATACAAGGAGATAAAAGGCAAGATTGATAATTTGACAGTTAAATGAAAACTATAAAAATTCACCTAAAATTTTTGGGAAAAAAAGAAAACCCACTTTTAAAATTTAAAAGTAAAATCATGCAAGTTAAATGGATGAAAATATAATCAGATTAGACACACTTGAAAAGAAAATTAGTGAACTAAAAAACTACTTGGAAGAAAATATCCAGAATGTAGCACAGAGTGAAAAAAAGAATGAAACATACATAAAAGGGGCTAGAGGAAATAGCAAGAAAGTCTAGCATACAGTAATTCAGTCCCAGAAGGAAAGGAGAAAGAACATAGGAAAAAACAAATATTTGAAAGCAAAGTCATAAGGACAGATTCTTAAAAAAAAAACCAACATAATTATAATGAAGGCTGACTTCCCAATGGTAGCAATGAAAGCCAAAAGACTAAGGAAAGATGCCTCCAAAGCCCTGGAACACTGCCAGCCTGGAATCCTATTCTCAGCAAAAATATTCTTCAGGAAGAAAGGGGGAAATAAAGGCATTTTCAGACAAACAAAACCTTAGAGAATTTGTCGCCACCAGATCTGCATTAAATGGTTAAGGGTAGAAGGAAAATAATCCCAGTGAGAAGGCTAGAGATGCAGGAAGAAATGACAAGCAGTGAAAGTGGTAAATATGTCTGTAAATCTAAAATAATGCCGCCTGTATAAATACAAAATAGCAAGTGCATATGAATGAAAAAACAACAACATAAAATAGCCTATTAGTCTGGGGAATAAATGGAATCAAGGATTTAAGATCCTTGCATTATATGGAAAGAGAGTAAAAGTCCCATTTAATATTGCTGTTCAATGAGACAAGGATGGTCGTGGTAACTCAAGGGTAATAACCACTGAAGAAGTGGTGAGAGCTGGTGGGGGGAAATAGAATAGCAGTAAACGCTCATTCAGTTCTGCTTCTGCTAAGGTGGCTTAAATGGCCACTGCGGTTTATCTCTTCCACTGATTACAACTAAAATCTCCAGACAAAATACGAAAAGCAGCTGCCTGAGGACTCAGAGGGGTCGACAAAAGCAGGTAGATGGTGGAGAGGTGCTAAGACTCTGGAAAGGCAACCCACAGGGAGGTGGTTCCATTTTTATTTCCTTTCCCTCCTGCCTGTGTCTCAGGGCTGAGCCAAGCTGAGAGCTGTGCTGCAGATTCTTTCTCGAGGCACCAGGGAAAGGGCCTGAAGCCTAAAGCACAAGGAAGGGTGGAGCCGGGTCACCCAAACGACCTTGTCAGGTGCTCAGGGCGCCACCCCGGCAGCGTCTGAACAGCTAGCAGCACGGGCGGAGCCGGAAAACAATGAAAGCAGGAGCTGGGCTAGTGCTGAACCAAGAAAACGCAGCTTAAAAACACCACTGGAGGGGGAGCGGATGTGGCCCGGTGGTTGAGCACCTGCCTCCCATGTGTGAGGTCCTGGGTTCAATCCCCAGGACTTCCTTTAAAAACACCAACCAGTGGAGAAGCTCAGGGCCCCCTTGTTGGCCCCTCCACCCCTCTCCAGCCTGCTCTCCATCGTGGGTCCCTGGCATACTGGGTGGCAGCCTGACAGACCCAACCAGGAGATTCCTCTCTTCTGCTTATTACAAATATTTAATATATTGGTTTGACCAAGGATGGGGTTTCATTTGGGATTTCTTTTTATAAACTGGAGAGATTTTGCTCTTCTCTTTTCCTCAAACATCACGTGAAATTCTCTTTATTGCTGATTGTCAAAGCATTTCATGGTGTGGTTGGTAATGGTCCCAGGTTTATTTTCCTTAGAGTTAAGGGACAGCTACTGGCTGATGAAGTCATTCCTGTCCTCTGTCCATGGGGAGCCCTTTCATGCCCTCCTGTCTGGGAGTCGACGGTGAACTCTCCAGGCAGCCTGGCCAAATTTGTCTTCAGTCGAAAATCACTGCTTGCTGGCCTAGCCAGGCCCTGAACTCTTAGAACAATTTTATTGGTTGGGACCCTTTTTAAAAAAGAAATCTTGGAGACGTTGTGCTGTCCTCAGAGCCCACTTAAAAAACCTGCTCGAGGAGGAGCGGCAGGCGCTGCTGAGGGGAGCCTGAGACCCGGTGAGCAGGTGCCCGTGGTGGTGAAGAGATGTCCCAGGGTGAGCCGTCTTCTTCCCAGAGAGCTGTGCGGGCCGAGGCAGGGCCGGGCTGTCTCGGAACAGGATGCAGACCCTTCTCTACGCAGGTCACCAGCTGAGAAGCCACACTTGGCGTGAAGAGGAGCTGGAGCTGTGCTAAGACTGCAGTAGAGAGCCTGTGAAGACGGGCTGCTGTCGGCTCAGCCACACGTGCTGCCCACACCTGGCTGCAGACTCAGGTTAGCATCAGTGCACACAGGGATGGAAACTAGAGGGGGAAACCTCCTTCCTGAGATCTTGTTACGTGCAGGCGGGTTTCGGGCTCTTGCCTGTTTGTTTGCAGAGCCTGAAACTCAATTCCCATCTATTAAATCGGTGGCAGCAGGTTACTTGGGATCCGTAAACTTCTCAAGGCACCAGCCCCCTACCCCCAGGTGGCAAAATGATGGGCGTTTGGCTGCTCGTGTAGAATTAAAACGGGTAGTAATTTCCTTACGCATCATTTCCATTGACGCGGCGTCTTTCTCCTCTGTGCGTGTTCTTGACTCTGGAGGGCTGGTATTTGTGACTAGAATCAGGGCTCCTCCACCATCACATGGATTCGTTGGTGCTGCTGGCCTCCTCCGGTTGCTAGAATCCTCTTGTACTGCCCCCGCCCCCCATTTGCCTTCTGCAAGCGTCACTGGGCTCAGGACGCTCAACAGTGGAGGCATGACTCTACCGAGAGACGTGAGGCTGGAGAGCTGGGAACAAGGAGCGCGTTATTCCCACATCACCGCTGGCCAGAGCCCGGCCGTGCCCGGGCCCAGCACAGAGAGACGCGGCACACACAGGCGCTCTGTCCGGTGGCTGGCAGCTCAGCGGCCGGCGAAGGCTGTTTCCCACTGAAAGCTGGGAGTGTGTAGCTGGGAATCTGTAAGATCAAGGACAAAATCTTGGAGGATTCAGATTCGCTGTGGAGAGTGAGAGCTGAAGGGGGACGTGGAACCGTTTGGATTTGTTTCTCTCGGACGTGGTCAATCAATTCATTGTCATTGACTTGCAGTGATGAAACGGCCTTATAGCTACTTACAAAGCAACTCCCCACCCCGATTTCCACAGGAAAGTGACAACTCTCTGGCCTGTCTTGTATCTTTTTAATAAAAACGACTTTTACAACAGCTAGTTTGAGCCATAGTTCTGTTCCATCGCGAGCAGCTGTCCGGCTGTGGTGTGACTTTATGAGCACTCGAGGCCTTGGGAGACACGGCCTTCCTTAGGCGGCTCTCCTCTGAAGATGGGCCGCTGATGTGCTGGCTTCCGTAATCCCCCCAGTAGCCTACTTGCTGTAGCCCCTGCCCTCCTCCAGCTCTGCGTGTGCTCACAGACAGCGCTGTGTCTGGCTGCTAAGGGGTGGCAGTTTCTTTTGGGGTGATAAGAGATTCTGGAGAATCGGATGGTGATGGCTGCACACAGGGCTGTGCTAACGCGGACGATATGGGACTTACAGCTCAATAAAAGCATCCTGTCTCTTCTGCCTTCTGGTTGAAAGTGGCACGTTGACCTTACATGACCATTTTATCTGCTCTCCCTTAGAGAAACTGTTAAAAGTACAGTAAAGTACTTTAAAAAGGCAAAGGATTAAAACAGTTTTACTACACAAAGGCAATAAAGCATTTTTAAAAATAAAAACATACACTTCTCAATTAAATGTCCTAGATACATATAAATTTTTTTTGAATCATACAATATGTTACACAATATATTTGGTTCATAGTAACACAATCATGCAGTATTTGTCCTTTTGTGTCTGGCTTGCTTCGCTCAACATGGTGACCTCCAGGTTCTTCCATGTTGTCATATGTGTAAAGCGTTTTCAAAAAGGCTCTGGGGAGCAGATGTGGCTCAAGCAGTTGAGCGCCTGCCTCCCACATGGGTTGTCCTGGGTTAGGTTCCCAGTGCCTCCTAAAAATAAAACAACAAGCAAACAAATGAAAAAACCAGCTCAGGGGAGCTAATGTGGCTCAGTGCTTGAGTGCCGGCTTCCCACTGCAAGGTCTGGGGTTCAATCCCCAGCTTCAGTACCTCAAAAAAAAAAAGAATTAAAAAAAAAGATTTTGACTTCCAAAGAAAAGGAGATATAATTCAATGTTGGGAGATAGAAAGTGGGTGGAGAGTGGAGGAAGTGCCAGTTTATGTGCTCGCAGGCGCAATGCCAGAGAAAAGCACATCAACGGTCTGTGTCAGACACCTAGTCTGCACTCGGAGGAAGCGGAGGTGTTGGGGAACTGGTCAGGCACGGGGAGCTCTGTGGGCTTCAGCTGGAGGCCCAGGTCACTGCAAATTTATTATGGAGAAACTTCCAGACTCAGGAACTGTGGGCAGGGCCTAAAGGAGGGCAAGTCCGCGTGCTCCTGTGCGTCCCACCTGATCACAGGTATCAACAGCCAGGAACTCAAACTCCCCTGCAGGCCCCTGGGGAAGCTCCTCCGGCTGCTTAGGTCCCGGCGTCCACTGAGGGCTGCGTCGCGGGCAGCCAGCCCACCGCCCGTCAACGAGCCCCGGGCTTGCACTCGGAGCACCCAGTCATCTGCTGGTGAGGGACCACCAGACAAAGGGCAGGGGGCATGGAGACAAATACCCAGGCTGAAGGAGCCGGAGCAGGCGCGCCAACGCAGCGCGAGGACAAAACCGACAAAGAAGCAAGCGAGCAGACAAAAGAAACACAGACCCCCAACCCACTGTGATTGCTGTTTACTAGAGTTTAGAGGAACTAGTACGTGGAAGGAAAAACGTTATGTAAAAAGGAGACACCAGGGGGAGCAGATGTGGCTCAAGTGGCTGGGCTCCCGTCTACCACATGGGAGGCCCTGGGTTCGATTCCTGGAGCCTCCTGTGAGGGCGAGCTGGCCGCCCGCGTGGCGCAGAGAGCTGACGGCCTGCGCGGTACAGAGAGCTGGCACAGCAAGATGACGCAACAAACAGAGACAAGCAGACACAGAAAAATGCACAGCAAGTGGACACAGCGAGCACAAGTGGCAAGGGGGCGATAAATAGATAAAATAAATCTTTAAAAAAAAAAACACACCAGCAAACAAGGATGAGGTCTTGGGATATAAAAATATGATTGCCAAAATGAGATGTAAAATTTAAAAGGAGGGAGAACAAAAAAATCTACATGAAAGGTAAAACAAAGGGTCAATGAATTGGGAACTAGGAAAAAACAAAATGAGAAATTAAAGGGTCAATTCAACTAGTTCAAGAGCCAACTAATAAAAATTTCAGAAAGAAGAAAGAAAATGGAGGGGATTAAATGAATAAAAACAACAAAAATAAAATAAAAATGTCTAGAAAGGAGTGTTATGGATTTCCAGATTAAAATGATCCAAGTAGAAATGAAAAAATACTCATATTGAAGCATAACATGGAGGAATTTCAGGACACTTGGGGTTAAAATAAGAACATGCACATTTCCAGAAATTTTTAAAATATCACAGACAAAAAATGTAACCTGAAAGGTCTAGAACTCCTCAAAAATAGCAGCAGAGGGGACAAAAAAAACCACAACAGAAAAACAATGCGTCTGCGGTTCTGGAGGAATATCGTTTTCAACCTGCAGCTCTGCAGCCAAACGGGCAGCTAAGGGTGAGGGCACAGCAGAGCAGCTTCCAGACATGCAGGCTTTCCGAAAAATCCACTTTATATGCACCCGCCCTAGGGCAGACGCTGGAGCGAGTAGGAGACGGGCGACGCGACCCGTTACTGCCAAGCAGCGCGGACGTCGCGAGGGACAGTCCTGCAGCTGGAGGGCAGCCAGGCTGGAAATGGAATAGAGAGCAGAGGTGTCTGGAAGGAAATGAAGATGACTTGATGTATTCGAAAGCTTGATGAAATCATTGGTAAATATCTGACAGATCTGTTGGAGTTTTGGAAAAAAGTGAGTGATATGAGGTGAAGTAAAGCAAATTAAAATGAGAGAATGAAAACAAAAAACAGGAAGAACAAAGCAATGTAAAGATAATTCACTATAATACTATAAATACTGGCTGACGTAACTCTATTCAGCGGGTGAAGGCAAGGGAGAGGCAGTAGCAGAGTGTCAGAAAATGAGCATCTGCAAGGAGCTCCTAGCCGACGATAAAGAAGCATGTCGACGGCTGTTTGTGTGGCTTATTTAGCAAGATGCAAGTAAATATGGAAGAAATAGCTAAAATAATTTAAAGTGGTTGCCTCTGGTAAGTGGGATTATGGGGTGGAGTGAGGTGGGACGTCACAAGCCTTTTAATTCAATTATGACTGTGAAAGTATTATTTTGGTGAAATTAAAAAATAAAAAGAGCAGGACTGTGGGGATTTGTCAGCTGTCGCTAAAGTTTCTGTGGGAAAAACCTCTGTACTTTTAGGAAGATTTTTAATACTGACTGTGCGTCCCCTCGGCAGAACACGAGGCTGCAATTGGAGAGGAGGGACGCAGAGTCGAGCGTGGCCTCCAGGCAGCCTCCCTGGGCCAAGCGTGTCACTGCATGGAGGGCAAACACCAAACCTTACAGGACGAGAAGAACAGCGGGCGAACGCACATCTTGTGGGGCCTCCCTGCTCTGGTTGTGTAAATTGTGTGTCACCCAAGACCATGGGGCAGAAGGTCAAGGACGGGCTTCACAAACGCTTGCCCTTGAGAACCTTTGCTGGACAGGTTTGTGGAGCAGGGGGCCCTTTAAGACACACGAGCCTTTGTAGTCTGTCGGCCCTGTATCTGAATTAGCCTCCAGATGCTCTGTGAATGGGAAGTGTGTCCTCACAACATGCAGACTTCTTCAGGGCCAGGACCACAGTGCCTGAGCTGAGACGCACTTACTCTGCGCCAGGCGCGTTCCCCCCACTGCACACGCCTTGACTGATGCCGTCCTCCCTCCAGTCCTGTGAGGGGCCTGGGGTTATCCCAGAATCTGTGCTCTGAGCCACCTTACTCAGCGCCCCATCCCGCTATCGCATGCACCACATGCGGTAGGTTTCTCCAGAGAAACAGAGCCGTCGGAATACATACACACAAGCACACACGCACACACACATGTGTACATATACACAAATACCACACAATGCACATTCGTGTATTCACATGTACATATACATGTGTACATATGCATGAATATCACACAGACACACATATATACACATATATATACATAGACATAATGTCAAGGGCTTTTTTATAGGAATTTATTCACATCACCATGGGGATTGGCAAGTCTGAATTCTGTAGGGCAGTCCCCGTAGGGGACTGATAAAGGTGATTCTGAAATCTGGCATGCCCAAACTCTGTAGGGTGAAGGTGAGAAGTTGCATTCCCCGGGAGAAGCTGGGGGGCTGAAGCAGAGGCAGAGATTCTTCTTTCTGACTGCTGAAATGCCCAGTTCTGGCTTTTAAGACCCCCCTGATTGACTGAGGAGACTCCACACATTGCTGAGGGCAAGCTCCTTTGTTGATTGTAGATGCAATCCACCATAGATGAAGCCAGTTGGTTATAAGTGCATAACCACCAGAGTAACAGCCAGGCCCATGCTTGCTTGACCAGGCAACTGGGCACCATAACCTGGCCAAGTCGGCACACAAGCCAACGCACACGCAAAGCGCGGGATTCGCAGCCAGGGCCGAGCCGCCAGCACACGTCACAGTGTGTTGTTCAGAGAAAGAATGCCTAACTAGCCCCGAGGCCAGTGTGCGGTGAGGTCTGTTCTGGGTGTCTGCAGCCTTGCTGGGCTGCATCTTTAAGGTTTCCTGGCTGGTTTTGCACATACTGAGACAAGAACCTAAAAGGAAACTGGACGATGATGCTGACATTTATATTTTACCATCATGCAGGAGGCTCTGGGAATTCTAGAGGCAAGCACCTGTTAGTTGGATTGGTTTGAGAAGTATCCTTTAATCTTTCAATCATTGTTATGTGGTTCTATATATTTAACATGAAATTTAACAGAAGCACAGAGAATTATAGGACTCAATACAGTGACCTCCAAATTTTAGGAAAATGATAAGAAAACACCAATGTCTAAGACTGAAGTCAATATTATCATATTTGAATGAGATTTGTCATTTATTGAAGTAGTCGACTTACTGTAAGAGATGGTTCAAAAAGTTTTCATAAATTTGAATGCATAGGTTAATTGCCATAGAATCTTCCAAATTCAGTCTCATTTGTAATTAGACTGAGGTACTCTTGTTAAAACTAAATGTGCAAGGGCACATGTGTGGTTAGTCTTGGCGTGTGTACACCTGCTAGGGGCGTGTGGATGGGTGTTTAATCTGCTTGTAATACAGCGACAGAAGCCCAAATACACGAGTGTGTCAGAGCACCTCCCGCTCTGTCCCTGGCTTGTGGTATGTGTGGTGAGGTAGACTGTCGTGGTGCGTGGCCTGGTGGAGATAACTGGGGCGGGGAATGGTCCAGCCTGGTGTGTGGTGTGATGTGGGGCAGAGTCGCTGAGAAGTGAGAGCAGGGGAGGGGTGAAGCTTATGTGGAAAGTTTCGGGGGGAGGCTGGGACACGCGTGTGTGCATGTGGGTGCAGTGTCGATATGAGCTGGGCATGCGTGTGTGTGTGTATCTCCGTGTGTGTGTGTGTTTGTGAGACTTGGTCTGTAGCTTAGTTTAGCTTTTGTTTAGAGTTCCTTTTGCCCTTTGTTTTTGTCTTTGTTTTTGTCTTTGTTTGGCCTTTGTTTTCTCTTTGGCTCACTCTTTGTTAGACTTTCTTTGGCTTTTGTTTGGTCTTTCTTTAGCCTTTTGTTAAGACTTTGTGTGGCCTTTTGTAGCCTTTGTGTAGCTTTTGTTTTTAAGTGCATCTTGGCTGAGGACTTATCAAAAACACCTTGTGTCGTGAAAAGCCCGGGTATATAATCTCTCGTATATATTCTGCATGCACTGAGGTCGCCTCAGCCCCCCGGGCCCTGGTGCAGATGTGGAGCCTGTTTCAAGCAGCAGCTGCTGTTTGAAGGTAAGGCGCTTGCGTTGGTTTTCACCTTCCTTCGTCTTCAGTGGCGAGTGTAAGTTTCTGTGTGAGCCGCTTCATTACAACTCGGGGGACGCTCGCTCTACCAGCAGGCTCAAGGGGACGAGGGGAGCGAGGACGTGAGGCCTCTTCTGGGGCGGCGGGGGCTCTCCTGAAGCTCTCCTGCTGGATGTTCAGGAACCGGCCACGCCTGGGGCGGGGCTCTCGGCTCTCACTCGGGTGCCCGCGGGCACAGCCTCTGCACCTGCTCTAGAGCAGCTATGCTGGCGTCTCCTTCTCTATTTCTTTCTCTTTTACTATTTGCATCAACACTTGGATGGGTTTCCCTCTTATTTAGAAACAGCTTCTTCTCTCCTACAGTTGGGCTCATGTATGGAGGATACTAGGGAACGAAGTAGCCCAGATCTTAGGGTTTTGATCCCTGTAGAGCACCCGTGAACGGAAAAGGCTGGCACAGAATCTCTTAGGAGTCACAGGCAGGATCTGGTTAGAAAAAAAGAAAAGAAAAGATTACGCGGCAGGGGAATAAAGTGATGAACGTGGCTAGCATACTAGGGAGAAAATGGGGGGAAAGTTTTAATGCTTTGTAGATAAAACAGAGAGGCAGAAAACAGACTGCTGTCAGATGTGCAGAAACACTGTTTTATGTTTATTTAGAAAGGCAGGGGAATGCTCTCAGGGAGCGGATTTCAAGGGTTGCTTCAGATTTACACAAAAGTTGAAAACTAGTACAAAAACATTCCATATGTACTCAGATTTCCCAAATGTTAACATTTTTACCACATTTGCTTTATCATTCTCTCACTCTATAAACACACACATATTATTATTATTTTTTGGAACAATTTGAGATTAAATTTCAGGCATGATCAAAATCAGAAGATTAACATTGAGAAAATCCTACGTTCTACGACACTGGCATCTAGATCTCGCCGCTTGTTCCAGGCGTCAACGGTGGGGCTCACACGCATTTGGCAGCCATGTCTCTCGAGCGTCCCTCGCCCTCACACAGTTCCTCAAATGCCCATTCTCTTCCATGACCTTGAAGTTTCTTTTTAGGTACTGGGCCGAGGACTAAACCCGGGACCTAGTATGTGGGAAGCTGGTGCTCAACCACTGAGCCACATCGGCTCCCCCGAATTGATTTTTTAATTTGTTTATTGTTGTTTTTAGGAGGTACCAGGATGGAACCTGGGACCTCGTATGTGGGAAGCAGGCGCTCAACTGCTTGAGCCACATCTACTCCCTGGCATTTTAGAAGAATGTGGGTCAGTTGTTTTATAAAATGTCCCTTAATTTGGGTGTGGTCTGATGTTTTCTCATGATTAGGCTCAGATTCTGCAGTTTTGGAAGGAATATACTTTCATTTTTAAAAAGCATACATATACAAATTCATATCTGAATCTGATTATACATATTTTAATTCAAGGTCTTGTTATCTTATAGTGACTAGGATTTTAAATGTGAGCACCTAAAATCTTGCCAAAAGTTAAAAAATAAAAAATCCAGAGCCTTTACAGCAATTCTCAAGTACTCTGAAAAGTGTGCCCAAGGTGTGTAGGGCTGCACATCACCAATGACAGTTACGTGTGTGCGTCAGCTGCGAGCCTTGTGGGGGGCAACTTAGTTTAGATTCTCTGGGGGTGCTGACATCAGGTGTACTGCTCCATGAGGGTTTGCTTCGTAACTGCGGCACTTCCTGCCTGAGCACGACCGTCAGCCGAAACCAGACAGCTCAGTAAAGAGCTGCCCTGCACGGCCCCCAGTCCTGCGCTGCCCTCGGCGCCCTGGCAGGGCTGGGCGCACGGATGGCGGAGGCCTCTTCTGCCAGCGCCGGGAAGCCGGGCACAGCGCCCCCCACCAGTACTTGGACCCCAGCACAGAGCGTGCCCTTTCTGAGGGTGGAGATCCCTAGGATGCACCGTTTGCTTTTAGAGCAAAGCTTCCCAACGAAGTCGGTGAGCTGGGGAGTGCTACCCCCTTTTTGATGAGAAAATGCGAATTCAGAGACGAGTCATGGCTACGCAGCCATGAGATGACTATTGATTTCTTTATATATGATTTGCATGTTTCTTTTAATAATACTACATCATACACTTTAAATTGACAAAATTTGAAATTAAAGCTGATGAAGTAAGCAATATTTAAAAATAATTTTTATTGATTAATGGTGCAAAAATATTTGTTCTCACCAAAAATATCAGTAGTATTTTTAATGAGAGTAATTGGGTTGAAGATGTCAAATCTGGTTTTCCCTCCTCTTTGTTAATCTGTCTAATGACTTGCCCTTCTTAGGTGCAGGAGGCAGAGCCAGCTCTGCCCATTTTCCTACAATTCAGAAAAAGCCAATTTGGGCTCTTATTGGCAGTATGGTCTTAAGCCTTTTTACATCAAGAATCAGTTCATTCTGTAGAGGTAAGTCCAGCTAAAACAGCTAAAACCAGATAATGTAATCAACAAGCCCACTAGCCAGGCACAAAGCAGGGGCCTGAGTGGGATGGCTCAGCCAGCCATCCCTCCGCGGGTGCACGTCGTCACTATTCAGCGTCAAAATCTTGTTTTCACCTTTTTAGAAAAAAATACGTATGAAAAGGCGGGTCTCGTACCTGACCTTCCTGCACCCCAGTGGGGCCCCGGGGACTCCCTGAGCATGTGCCCCCAGCTGGGGGGCCACCGGGTTGCCCCTCTGCGGCCACACTTGCCTCACATCGGAGCACAGGACGCTGGCGCCAGCCGCTTTTGGTATTTCAGCCGCTGCCAAGCCGGGGGCACCTCCGCTCCAGACTATCCCCCAGTGTCTGCTCTGGCACGAGTCAGGGAGCTTGTCACACGCCTCGGGCGATTGTTTCTGTCTCACCTCTGCGCTGCTTGCTACAACTGCCGGTGAAAACCACGCCCAGACAGCTAACGCTCACACCCAGGGGGAGCTCTGCCCTGCAGCGCCGGGTGCTAAGGCCTCAGCGAACAGCCCCCTCGGCGCCAGCACAGCAGACTTTCCCTCACATGATGTTTGTGTTCAGGTGAAAGAAGGTTTGGGGTGTCCTTGAGCCGATGCGTTTTCTATAACTGCAAGAGAACTAGACGGGTTCTAGGGGACAGTCCTTTCTGGTGGTTTCCCCAGAACCAAGAGACTGTTCAGTTCCCACCCTGGACTGTTCCGGCAGGTGCCGGCTAAGACAGGACTGTCATTGTGTTGGTTTGTAACAGAAGGGCCTCTGTTTGGAGGTGGCAGTTTTGTCATTTTAGAGGCGGAGTCTGACTTCCCAGAAGACTTGTTTGGGGAAAATTATCAAAACGGAATGGATTCCTTAGATATACAAATGTAAATCAGAGAAGACCCTAAAATCACCAGAAATCTGGACACAGGGGCTGTCGATCCACTTGTTATAAGACCTTTGCAGTGGGGTGAGTGTCGTGTGTCTTCCCCAGGACTCCTCCCTGGACAAGGCTGAGTGTGGACTCAGGTGGACGCTCTGCACGTGCTGCTGTTTAATGCCGAGGAGCCCAGCTTTGGGGAAAATGCAGTGTTGGCTTTATCTGAGCCTTGGAAGTCGCTTGGTTTTCTGAGAAAGTGTTTTCTACCCACAGGATTATGTGTTCCCACGATGGGGGTGGCAAATGAGGGCCTCCTCCTCTCACTGGGTCAAAAGACCTGGCCACCAGGACTCGGCAGGCTTGGAGGCCGGGGAGAGCCTCATGCAGGGGGTTTGAGCTGGCACCAGGCTCGATCCTGTGGCCCCACGAGCAGCCTCTTCTGTCATCTCTGCGATGTGCGTGGGTAGCCCTAAAGCACTGAGTAAAAGCTGCTGCTGGCTCTGCTCCGGGTTCCTCAGTGACTGGCTGGAGCCCACATGTGGAGTGAGTGGGCATGGGGAGAGGAGAGCAGAGGTAGAAACTGGAGGGCAGCATCTAAGAGTGAGGACGCCTGGTACAGGAAGATTTACGGCATGTGTGTGTAGGTCTTACCCGAGTCCACAAAATTAATTAGGAGGACAGAGAAGTGCGTTATCATTGCTGCGTGACGACCTGCCACAAACTGAGTAGTTTAAAACAATATCCGCTTATTATCCCACAGCTCTGTGGGTCGGAAGTCCCACAGGCTGGGCTTGGTGCCGATCCGAGGGCCTCACAAGGCTGAGATGAAGAGGCTGGTAAGGCTCTTATCTGGAGGTCTGCAGGGGGAGTCTCCTTCCAAGATCAGTTAGGTTGTTGGCAGAATTTATTTCCTTGCTGTAGGACTGAGGTCCCTGCCCCCTCTGTCTTCAAACCAGCTATGGTGGGTCGAGCGCCTCTCATCCTTTGAGCTCTGCAACCTCTTCTTCTGTTGCATTTCCCTGACTCAGCCAGAGAAAGGTCTTGGCTTTTAAGGGCTCATGTGGTTAGATTGGATCCACTCAAAGAATCCAGAATAATCTCCCTATTTTAAGGTCTATAACCTTAATTACATCTGCAAAGTTCCTTTTGCTATGCAATGTAACATATTCACAGGTTTTGGTGATGAGACTGTGGACGTTTGCAGGGGCGGGGTGGGGGCACGGGTGGCTTCTGCATCCCAGAGGGCTTATGGTCAGTGTGAACATGGACGTCACACTAGGGACGGCCACATTTTCTATCTACAGGCTGGCGGGATGTGGATTTGTGTTGTTTCATGGAAACTCCCGGGGACATCAAAAGAACATATCTAGGCGCTACCCAAAGGCACCGCTTTAGTTTGCTAAGCTGCCAAAGCAGATACTGTGAAATCCGTTGGCTTCAGCAGTGGAATTCATCAGCTCACACGCTCAGGGTTTGAGGCTGAGAAGAAGGTCCCCATGAGGGCATCATCAGGGACGCTTTCCCCCTGAAGACCGGCTGCAGGCGGCCCTGGGCTCCTCTGCCACGTACAAGGCACACGGCGGCGTCTGCTGGCTCTCCCTTCTCGTCCAGGCTCAGTAGCTTTCAGCTTCTTGCTCCTGTGGCTCTCCTCTCTCTCTCTCTCCATATTCATCCCATTTACCAAGGACTCCAGAAGGAGGACAGAGATCCACCCTGGGCCACAGCTCACCAGAAGGTCCAACTTACAGTGGGTCCACACCCACAGGAATGGGTTAGCGTGTTTTTTTTTTTTTTTTT
>JAQZBX010060554.1:0-17282 GCA_029593785.1 Cabassous unicinctus | reverse complement strand
AACATCACATTCACTATATAATAGTTTAAGAATGGGAGACATATTGTGATAAATATCTTGAGGTGAGTTCTTAAGTGTCATGGGATAGGTCCTGATAAGCTAACTCTTGTCTTCATAAACAGGCTGTTTGTTTAGATGAACAAATATTTTCCCAGATATATTGAAACATTTTAATTTCCTAAAGCAACAATGAAGTTATTTATTGGCCTGCAGTCTTATACCCCTGTGGAGGAATTTATTGGAATACACACATATGCTGATGTGGGAATTCTTGGTTCTCATTGCCACCTTGGGGTTATTATCCAGTAAGAGATGAAGTGTAGATTATATTAATGGAAGTGATAAATTCAGATCTGCACCACTCCTTTATATGGCATCACTATATATTAAGTTTCCTGTCATTGTCATTTAAACCTCTGTAAGTGGCAGATTTTTCTCTATTTTTTTGTTAGATGATTGTTTGGATGGGATGCTCTTTTGTTTTGTACAGAACATAGCAATTTAGAAATATATTTTCAATTCTTAATAACCAGATGTGTTTCACAATGAGCATAAATGACAGGGGGACATTTAAATAAGACATATGGATGAGTCAATGGATTTCAGAAAGATTATAACCCAAATACCACTTTTCCACTAAGAATAGTAATGAAAGCAGAGGCTCTACATCATAGGTCAATTTTATTCAAACTTTCTTTTCTTATCATTTTAGTGCCTTATTATAATGAGTAAGTGTTAAGAATATTCTTTTGAAAATTGCATGTGGAGAAAATGAAGAAAATAGTGGTAAAATCATACCACATAGTTCTACAATCTATAAAATGCATAATAAGCATATTCTATTTTTTCATATATTTTTGTGTCTGTATTTAATATCGGTGTTCACAAAACATGTACAATGTACTAGTTATTTTTCCATTCAAAACATGGCAATATTCTTGCCCTATAAATGGTAAAACTATGGAAAAACACAGAAGTACAAGGATGAAATTAAAATTCAACCATGAATATCATTTAAACCCTACCACTGAATTTGGTTTATTTTTCTCAGTCTTTTTATCACAAAGATATATATGTATATATGCACTTTTTTATTTTATTATGATCATATCGGAAATATAGAAATTAGGTGTAAATAAAAAGGAGCAATTTTAGCTATTGTCTAAAAAGTGATCTAAAATTATAGGAAATCATGCAATGAGTCACCCACAAAGCATTTTTTCAGATTAAGTTTCCTGTGTTTAAGAAAAACAATTTTTTTTCCTATTGGAAAAAGAAATGTAGTTTTAAAAAACAGAAATGTAAAAGAACAAGGAAAATCTGCCCAATATCACTCAAGAAGTCTTTCTTCACATTAATACATATAATTTCAGAGATAAAGAGATAAAGAGAACAAATGTAGGAAAGAAGGAAAACATGGTTAAATAAAGGAAGGAAACCATGTGGAGGAAATTTTAAAATTCTATTTGCCACAATTAATTTTAATTAAACAATTTAACAAGAATAAATTGAAGCTGAAATAAATGAAATGACAAATTGTTTAAGTTACTAATCTATAGCTCTTTAATGTAAACAAATATATAATCTAATGAATGATTAAAATATCGTAATTGTCTTTTTTATATTTTTCTAAATATTTTTAAAATATTCATCTTGTGATGAGAGAGGAAAGAAAAAAATTCACACCTACAATTCTCATCTAATCCACCTACAATTTAATTTATTTGTTTATTTTTTCTGGGTTCTAGGGCTGGGATTCAACTTGGGACCTCATATGTGGGAAGCCAGTGCTCAACCACTGAGACTCATTGTCTCCCTACAATTTTAATTATACTATTATTTGAATGTTATCACATACTTAATACTTAATTTCTAACTTTTCATAATTTATAGTACTCTTTAGTCTTTTTCCACTACATTAAAACTGATGCAACATCAATATTTCCCCCAAAAATATAAGGAGTATATCCATTACTGTATTAAAATTCATTAATTTGTTTCACTAAATTGAAACACTGATGATTTCCCTTATTTTTTGTGCCTGATGACTCAGAAAATTGTTTGGGTAGAAAATTATCAGAGAAATTTGTAAATCTTCCTTCATTTAATTTGACATAGAAAACCTATCTACTATCTTCTCTTGGATCATATTGTTTCTTTATTTCTATTTCATTCTGGAGGCTATTCTAAGCCTAATCTATCAACATGGCTGAGTGGTTTGGGTATGTTAATTATTTTGGGATCCCAATGTTCTTTTATTTCTGTAATATTTTTCATTTTCCCATTTCTTTTCTGAAGCCTTCACAAGTGGTTCCATTATTTACTTACTCTTTAAAAATGGCTGTATTAACCACAATTCTACCACTGTAAAATTTATATATTATTGTACCAGTTACTTAGGAGAGTTTTATTTTTTTTAAGATTCATTTTATTTGCTTCCCCCACCCCCTCGTTGTTTGCCCTGGCTGTCTACTCTCTGACCTCCCTTGTGGGAAGGAGTCACCCAGTTGCTTGAGCCACCTCTGCTGCCCTAGGAGAGTTTTTAATATAAATTAAGTTTATGCTCCTAAGACACTTAGAACTGTATATAGAATATTATATATGAATTATGTAATCTATTTTTATTCTTCCCTCTAAAAAGGAAATAATCCAAACATCATGTCTGAGGGATTTTATGAAAGGTCATTTTGGCTGAGGTAGACGGTTGGGTATAAATATTTGGAAAACTCCTTTAGAGAAAGGGATTGCATGAAAATTAAAACTATTGTGCAAGTGAATCATATATGGGACTGAGATAAATTGTTGGCAGATTTAGAAGTGAGGGTGGATTTTAATCAAGCCTAAATAATTAGTCATGACCCTTAAAATATTATTTGTGAAAGGTAAGCAAACAGATGTACATTGCCAAAGTTCCCGATTTGAAGTTTGACTTCCCACCATATTTTTGCATAGAAAATCTTCTCCAGCAATTTCTAAAGCATGCTTCTTCTCTGTATTTTTGTTTTAAATTTTGCCAACTCCAAACTTCGGGGAAATAGCATTACTTACTATATCTAATATTATTTTTACCCTTGTCTAAGCAATAAGTGATCAAGGACTTTCCAACCCACCTTTTCAGACAACAATAATGATGAATGGGAAGAGAACATATCTTTTCTAGATCATCCAACTAAAAACTGGTAAAGGAAAAACTGCCTTTCTTTTTTCCAAATCAAGGAGGGAATTATCATGGGTAATCTCTTTATATCGATCATTGAATTCATCCTCATGGGATTTTCAGACATCTGGAAGCAGCACATTCTCCACAATGTGCTGTTTTTACTCATCTACCTGGAAGCTTTCCTTGGCAATCTCTTCATCGGCGGCAGCGGCGGCGGGCAGGGAGCGGAACCCGGGATCCAAGTTACTCACAGCAAACCAGAGAAACCTTGGAGGGAAAAGGGCCTGGAGCACTGCGCGGCTCTCACTACCGCCGCTTCAGGCCACTGTCTGCACTCCGCTTAAACTAGCGATGCAGTGTGGGTGGCTGCTTGACTTCTCTGTGGCTCTCATGACCTGGTTTGTTTTTACTTAAACAACAACTACAAAACAAACAAACAAAAAAGCTAAGAAGTCTATATATGAATAAATATCTGGCATAGCAAGAAAATGCTAAGTTGCTTATCCAAACACTTATGGTTATGTGAAGATTTTGTAGAACTAGTAAAAAGTGGTCCTCTGCAAAGTGAAAGGGGTAGATAGAAAGACAGTGTGCTTACTGGGACTTGACTTAAAACGTAAGTTAGTAAAGATAGACACAATTTATTAATTACCCTGAAGATTTGTGCTTTATTACTTCCTGCACTGCTTTCAGAAATTTGAATTTAAACCAAATTTGAGAATCAGACAGTACATTTCATAAAATAGACTTTTTTTTTGCACAGAGTAGAAAAAAATTGCTTATTTCTGACCATGAATATCAGGAAATTTACAGAGAGGGAAAATAGGTGATCAAATTAAATACTAATCAGAAATAAAATTTATATTATTCTCTAAATTTCTACAGATTTGTGATATTTTATATTTGTTTTAATATTGTCAATATTGTCTGTATTGGATATCAAAGAAAAGACTGGAATATGTTTGTATATTATAAATTGAATCCTGCTTTATAAATTACCTTTAATATTCAGGAAGAAGAACAGTCTTTGGGATTATGTATCCAATAAGACCCCCCACTTATTAAAACCATTAAGAATCTTAGAAAGTTAAATTGTTAGGATTTAATAAAAGAAAGTCCTGGGTAGCCAGGTGTTTTTATAATAGCCGCTATTTCTTAATGCACATTTTTATATTATAAAATGTTTTAGTAATGCATATTGATTTTTAAATGAGCAAATTTCTATGTTGCCTTTTTATTATTAATAGAATTTAATGAAATAAAGAGTAAAATGGATGTTTTTTGTGGTTTAATTACAAAGCATCCCAACCAAACAACCAGGACTTGTAACAACTCCTAAAGCAATGAGCAGGTCACATACATTCCCTGGCCAAATCAGCAATAGGACCTGAGTTTAGCTTGCTTGCACTAGACATAAATTTCTACCTAAATGCTCTTATCAATTTTTTAACAGGATGGTAAAATGTTGTTTATCCTTCCTTAACTGAAGAGTCACATTTTTATGTTTTTAATGGGGAAAAATATCATACAGATATCTCATTTATATTTTTACTGAAAAGTTTTTAGTAAATCAAAAATTTTATTCAATTACTAGTAATTTAGAATTGAAGGTATATAAAATCCATTTGCATATATATATAAATAAACATATTCACTGCATACAATATCAATATAAACATCTCTATTTATGTCTATCTCTATCTATTGATCTATCTACCTATCTATAACACATATATATTATGGAATTCCTGAATGGGTAATCAAACACTGATTAATTCATTCATCAACAAATGATTGGTAGTTACATTTATAAAAAATGGCAAAATTCCCTTCCACTCAAATATATACACCATTAGATAATGACACCTCTCCTTGTGTCCTTGAAAAAAACCTCTAATTCGGATTAGATTGTAACTGCTGACTACAACAGATTTACTTGTAATTGTAAATATCATTTTACCTTATTTCCTTTTATTAATTGTTATCTTATGTTAACTGAGCAATTTATAATTCTGTTGTAAACTGTAACAACTACTTGCTCCAGGCTGGCTTCTGTGGGTTCTTTATAGTACCTTTGCTTAGCTCATTTCCATTCTTATGTTTACTATCTTGTTAACTGAGCAATTTACAGCAGTGTTGTAATCTGTAACCAAATGCTTCTGTGAGTCTTCAAGGGCTTCTTGTGGAGTTACTTACACACTCCTTATTAACCCTAGCTATATCATAACCCATCAATATCTCCAACAACACTATCTCTACCTCCTTTTGTGTAAATCCCATGAAAGCCCTAAACTCTTAAGACTTGGGGAGACAGATGTGTCTCTATACATGGCACCTTGCAATAAATTCTTTCTCTTTTTGAAAAACCGAGTTATCACTGAACTGTTCTCTCATGTGCCTCAGACTATGAGTCCACTTATCTGGCAATAATACAAATTTTGAAATTTTGAATTAATTGCTTTTACCTGTCATACTTATTGGATTAAATATTTAATGAAAGTATCCTTGTTCTATGTCTGTCTATTTTAAATTCATACGTCATCTGAGAAATAAATGGACTGCATAGTTGAATTGCCTTTAGGTCAGGAATAAAAAGCATTTACCACTCCCCATTCCTGAATTTAGGTCAGCTGAGGCAGCCAGAGAGCATCTTGGTTAAGTGTTCCTCAGTCACTCACTCTAGACCTGACAGAATAGTGTTAAAATCAGGAAGGGCATTTTGAACATAAAGGATGAATGGACAGAGGGAAAAAGGGCATTCTTACTTTAGTGTGGCATTATTGTGTTCATTATTGTGTTCAATCTTATTAAAAATTGTCCAATGTCAAAAGCATTTCTATTCATTTGACTTTTGTAGAGGATATATATATATATACTGGAGTAGTGTTAGGTCATTCATCTCACACCACCAGACTCCATTTCTTTTGGGATTGCAATAATCTCTGAGAAGGTAACAATTTAGCCAGGGTGTTGCTTCATAATGGCCGGGACAGACTGGACATCCAAGCCTTTCCCACCAACTTTGGTCCATTTTTCTCCCTTCTCACCATGCAATCCAAGTTCTCAACTGATTTCACAAGACGATCCTAGTTCCAAAGCCACACCCTCCATACACCCTACATACAACTCAAATGAATTGTAAACCAAGTTCATAAAACTGAAAAAATCAAAGTATAACCTGTGGAATGATGTGCAATGGGATGAAGGAGACCTGAGTCCTGGTCATTTCCTTCACACAGCCTCACTATTTGAAATGGGGGAAGCTAAACATTAATTTGGTTCATTTTCCCAAATGTAAAATGAAACTCAATAACATGTCCCCTGCTGCCCTAATATCTCTGACAGCAGTTAACCATCATGTAGGTTTTACTTGTATGTTGATCAGTGCAAGGCAGAGGGCATGGCGAAAGCAGGGCACAGGTCTATCTTATGGTTAGTGCTTTTATAAAAATTATTTATAAATTCTTTGCTATTCCAAGGCAGGAAACCCTCTTATATAGCTTTCCTAGAAACCTTATTTATTTTTTTGTTTCTTTGTTATATTACCTTTCTCAATAGGCAAATATATTTTCCAAACTTCCACCTCATATTTATGTTTAAGAATTTGAGATGTATGGAAAAGTTTTTATTTTTTCAATATAGATATCAATTTTGTCCAGCAACTTTTATTGAAAGGACCATTATTTTGCTGTATACATGTCTACGTGTGTTCTCTATTTTCTTCCATTGGTTTATCAGTCTTTTCACAAGTATCATATGGCTTAATTATTTTTGCTCTGTAGAAATCATGAATTCTGTCAGTGTAATTTATTCAGTTTTATTATTCATCAAAATTGTCATAGATTGTTTGATCATTGGTTTTCTTATATAAATTTTATGAATAGCTCTTTTTTTAGACATTACAATCACACACACAAAGACAGGCTACTGACATTTTTATTCAAATTTCACTGGTTTGAGTAGGTAGTTTTGTAAGAATTAATCTCTTAAAATGTAAGATTTTTTTATATATGAATTACATCTATCTCGGTATGTGTAGGTTGTCTTTACTTTTTCACTATGATATATTCTAGTGCTCATTAATCCAGTGTATACAGTTTTCATTAGAGTCATTCTTACATTTTTAATAGGGTTTCATGTTATATTTAATATTATTTTTATTTTTTACTGTCAAATGTAGTATATAAAATCCACTTGTATTCATGGAGTAATATCAGTTGAACTAGCAAAGTTAGAGGGTTCCAAGGGCATGTCCTGGAACAGATAATTCAAGAAAAATCAAGAAATTCTGTCAGATTAAACTTTGTCAGAATGATGAATTACAGACAATGACTTACAACAACAAAACTAATAAATAAAAGCAAGGTAATTTAGACATTGGTATGAGAGTTCCATGACATTTAACATAGATTATCATGCCTCCTTACCAGGACGCACTTGATCTTGAAAATGGCTGCTGACATTCCTTGCATGGGTATCTGATTTAGGAGTGAGAAGAACATACTTTCTAGGAAATAAATCATGTTTATATGTTCTGGTTCATCTATGGCATTGTTAAATAGATGATGCAAGATATTTCCATTTGTGTCAACTAAGATCACCCTAGTGAAAAGAGTGTATTTGTGGATGACTTTCCTTGAAATGATTGAAAGTCAAATTAAGAAACTGTTGCAACCTGGGGGAAATTATAATTGAGACAAATAATAGACTTCTTGAAAGCTAGAAAGAGAAGATGGGAGAGAGTTACTTTGGAGAATAATGCCTTTGTAAAATATGAGATGTATAACAGAGAAACTAGAAAGACATGAGCAGGTGTCAGGCAGGACACTTGCTCAGAAAAGACATCAAAATACCCTTTCTTTAGCTGTGGCTAATCTATAGACTCAAAACCTAGTAATGGAAGACTAGGGCAAGTTTTAAATAGCTCAGATAAGAATTGAAGGACTTCTCCAACCTAGCACCAATTTGAAAAATCCTGGAGATGTTTCTATTTTCTTCTTCTTTTTCTCTTCCCCGCCCCGGGTCTAGTTGTTTAAAGAAATCTCTGTTATGATATTATCTGACCACAAATTAAATCAGTAGATAAGTCAAAGACCCACCACAATAAAAACATAGGACTGTAGAACAAAAAGAGTGAACCCAAAGGTAAACTATGAACAATAATTTGGGATATAAACATAATAATTTGTTTCATTAATTATATCAAAGATACCACATTCATACAAAATGTTGATAATAGGGAAAATATCATGAGTGAAGAAAATATAAAGGATCTCTGCATTTTCCACATGATTTTTCTGTAAACCTGCAACTTCTTTAACAATAAAACACTTAATCATTGTGTGATGAAACCAAGATGCAGTATAAGATGCATTGGTGAATGTCTCATCTTAGAAATAGTGAATTTAAGTCATAATAAATTTTCTCAAGCACTGGAAGATGATCATGTCTTGAGAAGAAATCAACAAGTGGTGAATCAGAAAAATAAAATCTAAAATTGGTTGGGGAAATTCAGGGAAAATTCACCCATCTGGAACTCTATCAACCTTTGATCTGATTGGCAGATTGTGTGATCCATAGCAGTGGTTTGTGGCATAAGCCATTCCAAAGGCAGGTCTCTGAGACCTGATTGAATCATGGTGGCAACTTAAGGACTTGTATAAACAATATGGGTACCAAAAGGCAAATTGAATTTTGGAGGTGACTGTGTGTATTCACACATTCCAGTTAGAATCTCTCAAACATGAATAGTGGTTTATGTAAAGGAAATTATTGCACGACTTTGTTCACCAACCTCAAATGGCTCCAGGGAAGGCTGACTCAGGGTATAGATCTGGGTTACAAGTTACAAGGGGCAAAAAATCAATGAATTAAGGGCATCTGAGCCTAAGTAGTCACAGTCCTGAAAGTATGAGTGAAAAGCAAACCAGGGTGGAAGGATAGAGCTGAGCTGACTGCAGCTCCAAGAGATTAAAAAAACAAAACAAAACTGTAAGTAAATCAAAAAGGCCAACTCAGAACCCATGAAAGAGAAGCAGAAGAGAGAAAGTTCTTTCCTGGAATGTAAACAGCCACACACACACTGGAGATTTGTTGAAAGCTACCAAACATGCTCAAGAAAATCAGTAAAAACTGGGCTAAGTATTGGATAAGAGCATCAACACAGAATCAATCTACAATAAAACCTTAGGTAAGAGGGAAAATCTGACATCCAGAGTTAGCAAATTAAAATAATGAAATATCCAGACTTCAACAAAAATTCACAAAATATACAAATAAACAAAAAATCACAATTCAAAGAAACAAAATAAAACAACAGAGGAAGTTTAGACATTGGAACAAGTAATCAAAAATACTAAGTCATCTCTTTCACGTAACTTCAGTGAGATGAAGGAGAGAATGGACAAAGAACTAAAGGAAATCAAGAAGGTAATATATCAACAGAAAGAGGAATTACAAATTTTTAAAAGTTGATAGATGGACCCAAATTTAATGTTTCTAGATGAAAAACACAAAAACTGATGATAAAAAAAACATTAGAAGTGTTTAAAAGCAGGATTAAACATAAAACAGAAAGAATCAGTGAACTAGCCGAAAGGGTGATTGGAATGATTTGGTTAGAAAAGCAGAAAGAAAGAAGAATGAAAAAAGTGTGCAAAATCCAAGGGGCCTGTGGGACAACATAAAGAGTACCAATATATGCATTATGGGAATCCCAGAAGGATAAGAGAAAGAAAGTAGAAAAACAGATATTTGAAAAAATCATGGCTAAACACTACCCCAAATTGACTAAAGACATGAATATACATATCCAATAGACTCAATGAACTTGAAACATGATAAATCTAAACTTGGCTTACTCCAAAGCACATAAGAAATAACTGTTGAATGAATAATGAAAACAAAATTCTGAAACCAGTAAGAAAGAAGTGACTAGTGGTGTACAAGGAGTCCTCAATAATAGTAAGAGCTGATTTCTCATCACAAACCCTGGTACCTGGGGTTGAAAAGGCAGAGATATGACAAATTTGTAGTACAGATAAAGAAAAAATACTGGCAGTAATTCCATGACTGGTAAAACTATATTTCAAAAATGTTGGAGTTTTTAAGATGTTTGAATACAAAACAATTTTAGGGAGTTCATCACCACTAGACCTTCCCTAAAAGAAATGCTAATAGATATTGTTTAGGTTGAAAGGAAAATGCATAGTAGCTTTAAGCTCTATGAAGAAATAAAGACCTTTGGTAAAGGTAAACTTAGTGTAAGTACATATTTCAGTATTATTTTATTCATGGTATGTGTATTCAAGTCTAATGAAAAATGTTAATAATAGGGAAAACTACTTGGGTGCAAGGAATATGAGATCTCTACCTTTTCTGCATGATTTTTCTGTAAACCTATAACTTATCTAAATTAAAAATAAGTCTTAATGGGCAAGTGGTGCCATCAAGTTGCACTGTAAGATATACTGGTGAATGTCTCACTTTAGAAAGAGTGAACAAAAGGCAAAAAAATTTTTTCTCCAAACATTTGTAGATGACAGAGCCCAGAGAAAAATTTTTAAAAAGCCAAATTAGAAAAAAATTCTAAATTCTTGAGAGATGTTATAGAAAAATTCACTCAACTGGGTCTTTCTATTAACCTCTGATTTGGTTGGAAGTTTGTGGGTTCCACTGCAGTGGACTGCTAGCACAAGTGCATTCAAAGGCAGGTCTCTGAGACCTGATAGAATCATGGTCACAGCTTGGGAACCTGCACATCCAATATGAGTCCATAAAGTCAGATCAACTCATGAGGGTTGCTGAGTGGTCCAGTTAGGGACTCCCAGAACTGAATAGAGGCTCACCTAAATGAAAATATTGGGTGAGTTTGTTAACCAAAATCAACTGGCTCCATGGAAGACTGATTAAGGCCTTAGGCATCGGTCCCTGAATTTGAAAGTTTTAGGAGGGCTTTAAAGCAAACAATTAAGGGGATCTAAGCCACAGAGCACTTGTAGTGCTGAAAATGCAAACCAGAGGGCAAAAAGTGGAGCTGACCTTAATATAGCTCCCAGGGAGAACAAAAGCAAACAAAGACACACACACAAAAAAACACACAACTGTAATTTACATAAAAAGTATAGCTCAGAGCCCATGGAAAAGAAGCTGGAGGAAAAAAAAAGTCCTTTTATAGAAAGGAAAGAGTTAAACACACTGGAGAACTATTGAACGGTACCACACATGTCCAAGGAAAGTCATATAACTGGGTTAATTGTTGATAAGAACCTCAACACAGAATCACTTTCCAAAAAAACCTTAAACAAGGGGGAAAATCTGAAGTCCAGAGTTAGCAAATAAAAAAGTCAAATACCCAGGCATCAACAAAAATTCACAAGGCATGCAAAGAAATTAAACTAACTTATTTATCATATAGGTATTAGCAAACAGACATTAGCAATGATCATTCATGTATTATCCTATGTACATTTTTTTGGAGAAGAAACTTCAAAATGAAATATGCTTGTGTTGCTTCTATGCTGTAGGATAATACAACGATTATATCTTAAAACTCATGTTTGGACCCCCAAAGTTGGAAATAGGCAATAAAGTTAATTTTAAAACATTTTGCAACTCACTTCATCAATGTGGGAATAATTATTTAATATTAAAATAAATTTCCTATCACTTTCTTGAATAAAGCTTTTTTCTCATAATTCTCTTTACAACCTCTTTTATTTGCTCATTTCTAAGACTATACATAATAAGATTCAAGAAAGGAGGGACTATAGAATAGAACACAGAGGTGATCATGTCTTGAAATGTGGGTGAGCTAGAGGTTGGCTTCATATATGCAGCAGCAGTTGAGCTGACAAAGACAGTCACCACAATGATGTGAGGGACAGAAGTGGAAAAGGTCTTTCTTTGTTCTCCTCTGGTTGGAAACTTGATAACAGTTTGAAATATGTGAATATAAGACATAGTGATGAAGGCAAAGCAGCCACCAGCAACCACTACTGCAGAGATAAAAATTAAAATTTCATTGCTTAATGTTTCAGAACAGGAGAGCTTCAGTAGAGAGGGGACATCACAGAAGAACTGATAGATCAGGTTGGACTGACAGAAGGACAGTCAGAATATGTTTGCAGTGTGAAATCCTGCATAGACCACATTACTGAGTACAGAAGACAGTGTCATCTGGATACAGATATAAGGGTTCATGATCATAGGATAGTGGAGGGGCTGGGAGATGGCCACATAGTGGTCACCGGCCATGATACTAAGGAAGAGAAGCTCTGTACAAGCAAACATAAACACACAGATCTGAGCTGCACATCCAACCATGGAGAACACCTTGTTATCAAGCAGGAAGATGACACAGGCCTTGGGTATTGTCACAGAAATGTAGCACATGTCCAATACAGACAGATTCCTAAGGAAAAAGAACATGGGGGTGTGAAGTTTCTTGTCTAGGGTGATTACTGCGACAATGAGAAATTTCCCCATAAGCGTTGACAAGTACATCAGTAGGAATAGCATGGCATGTAAGACTCTGTACTCACACACATCAGAAAATCTTGTAAGCAGGAATTCAGTCACCATGGTGGAGTTGGGCCTCTTTGAGGAATGTGCTTAGGAAATGGAGAGACAAAGGCAGATAATAAACAAAAAACATAAAGAATCAATATGAGGGAATATTATTTCAAGTATATTTATCAACCTATATTTCTTAACTCCAGGGTAGGGGTAGCAATAAAGCAAATTTCATAGAGACAGATAAGAGTTTCTAGTTTAACTGGGACTGGGAGATGAAGAGGCAGGAAGATTTATTGCTAAATGAGTGCAGAGTTTCATTTTTGGGTAATGAAAATGTTTGGGTAATGGATGTTGGTGATGGCAGCACAATATTTTCAGTGTAACTAATAACAGTGGAGTCTACACTTGGCAGTGGATAAAATGGGAAATTTTGAATCATATATATGTTACTAAATAAAAAGTTCTAAAAAAAAGACTTTTAGAGGATGTAGCCATGTTTCATGAGTTTTCATCACATTCTAGAAGTACAATGGGTTTGCTGTGGGTCAGTGTTCAAGTGGAAGATTATTAGGTTAATACAAGTAATGGTTTTATATACTAACTCACTAGAAATATTCTATGTGTTAAAATTGAAGGTCATTAATTGATGACCAAACACAATCTGGATAAATATAGGAGACTACTGTTGCATCAGAGCCCCTCCAAAATTTACATGTGTTTGTAATCCATTACTGGCTCACTAGGTAAAAAATTATTTTTACATCCACTTCTGCCACTATAATTTTGATACTAATTTCATCTGGAATTTTTCCTTAATAAATGATGTCTGTCATGACCACTCTCTTATTGGCTACACATGTCTCTGCCCTGAAACTATTGGCATATACTCTTTATTTTGACATTGGATTCTTCAATCAATCATTCTCTATCTTCTCTCCTCTCTCACTCTCACTCTCTCTCTCTCTTTCTCTCTCTCTCTCTCTCTCTCTTGCTCTCAATATTTATTAGATCCAAGTGGCCTGTGTTTCTGTTCCTTTCTTAGCCTATAATGCATAATCAATCAAATGAATATGTACACTATCTTTTATTTATTTAGTATTCCTTATTAATTTATATTATTTGTTATTATTCATATATTATATACTTAATTCTCATTACAAATTTGCAAATTGGGTTGTAATTATAAAATTTTTAAATGAAATATTGGGAAAGTTAAAAGTCAAGAAAAGTTATTAATCTATGGAGATATAAGGGGCAAGACAGGCAATCAAAATTGGGTTTCTCTCTCTGGTTATCCTTTGAGACATGACATATCTCCTTCACCAGAACTCCTTAGTCTACTGAATTTCACTCTTTTCCACAACACTAATCCATGCCCTTTGTAGAAACTGACAATTTACATGTACCATTCCATCACAGTCTGTCAAATACTGTATGAACTATGAGATGATGGTGTTAGAATTTTTAAATCATGGTGTTCAGAAAAGAAACATCACTCCATTGATTTCCTACATATTGAATAAGTGCTACATAGGTACTATGCAAACCAATTTCCATATGACTTCATATTTCCATATTTTCTAACCTTTCCCTATAATATGTGATGGCTTCAAATCAGGATAATTTATTATAATCCATTTTTAACCCATCTAGTTCAGTAAAATATCTACACTCCGCAGACTCTTCCAAATATCAATAGGTTTATATCTATTTAAAATTCCTAAGGTATCTTGTCCTAATAACTTAAGCATTTCAAAAAATAATTTATCCACGTTGTTACTCAATTTTTACTCTTATTTACAGATTTAAATGAATGAAACCATATATTTCTAGGACTAATTCACCAACCTAGTCCTCATTCAGTCTCCTCTTGTAAGGATGCCAATATTTACCAATAAATGTTACTTTATTTATCTTCCTTTTACATGTGATCTTGAACTTCAAAAAAATTAAGGTTTCCCTGTTCACAATATTTATTCTGAAACTCTGATGCATTAATTAAATACCTTGTTTTTCTGCTACTTTCTTTCATTAGTATTTTGTGAACAATGTTTTATCCATACAAATTTTTTTTATTTGATACTTAACAATCTGGCTCCTGTCAAAATCTAAGTATCTTAATTCAATAACATTTACATTGGAAGACAAATTGACTGTTATTTCAATCCTCAACCTAGTGGCCCTCCTCAACTCTGAAGTGTGCTATAAATGTTTCAAACCCTTGTGCTACATCTCTGCTCTCCCTTGAGTCACCGTTATATTGGATTAGTCACTCATCTGATTTAAAAGTAAATGGGGGTGGGGTGCAAACTTTCCTTTGTCAATAATGAAGTCCAAGTTGCATTTTTTATGACATTCTAAAATTTTAGTATGGAATTCTCTTCTTTCATCTCCTCCCCTGAACCCTTCCCACTCTATTTATCTTTTATATTATTCTCCACTTATCTCACTTTCCACCATTGTATCCCAATATTTTCTCCACCTTATTTTCCTTTTATCTTTGATACAGTTGGCACTCAATAGCTGTAGTAATTCTAGCAAGTCATTAAGATCAATCTCACATTATAGTTCTTAACCTGTCCTTAATCATGCATATACACTGTATAAATACTGACTTCTTGTAACATTTCACTTGAAATATTATTTTCCCAAAAGGTTTCATAAATTTGCTGTACTTGATTATGTTTTGGATTTCTACCAGTTTATTATAAAATACCTTAGTTGAATTGATGAGTTATTGAACTACGATCGACTTAGATATGATATGTGGCATCATTAAAATCTGTAGATAATGATGTTGGCTTTGGGTTTTTCATATATATCCTTTATCATATTCAGAAAGTTTCCTTCTATTCTTATCTTTTGTAGTGTTTTTATCAGGAAAGAGTGTTGTATATTGTCGAATGCTTTTTCTGCATCTATAGAGATGATCATGTGATTTTTTTCTTTCAATCTCTTTATGTGGTGTATTACATTGACTGATTTTCTTATCAGTCAATGAAACATCCTTGCATACCTGGGATGAAACGCACTTGGTCATGGTGTATAATCCTTTTGATATGTTGTTGAATGTGATTAGCAAGTATTTTTTTTAGGATTTTAGCACCTAGGTTCATTAGAGAAATTGGTCTGTAATTTTTCTTTCTTGTGGTATCTTTGTTTGGTTTTGATATTAGGGTAATGTTAGCACCATAGAATGAGTTAGGCAATATTCCTTCTACTTCTATTTTTTGGAAGAGCTTAAACAGAATTGGTGTTAGCTCTTTCTGGAATGTTTGGTAGAATTCAGCTGTGAAGCCATCTTGTCCCGGGCTCTTCTTAGTTGGGAGGTTTTTGATGACTGAGTCTATCTCTATACTTGTAATTGGACTGTTGAGTTCATCAATTTCTTCTTTCATCAATGTAGGCTTTTTCTGAGTTTCTAGAAATTTGTCCATTTCCTCTAAATTATCATTCTTGTTGGCATATAATTTTTCAAAATATCCTCTTAAGATACTCTTTATTTCTGTAGGGTCAGTAGTGATATCCCCTTGGACATTCCTTATTTTGTGTATTTGCATCTGTTCTCTTTTTTTCTTTGTTAGTCTGGCTAAGGGTTTGTCAATTTTATTGATATTCTCAAAGAACCAGCTTTTGGTTTTGTTTATTGTTTCTAGTGCTTTCTTATTCTGTTGGGGACCTTCACAGTAGCACTCAGATCATATGCCTTGTCAGCAGCACCGGTGACATGTAACATGGCCGCTAAGGCTGAGACAAAGAACAGCTAAGCTATTATTAGCCTTCTTCAAGGAACTTAGAAAGTTCGCACCAAAAGCGCACCCCTTTCATGCCTAAAGCAACTGCCATCTACCATAGCAACAGGAACCACCAATCCTGAACCGCTACCCATCTTTAAACCCACCAACCCTCACCCTCCTCCCCATTCATGCCACAATATTCCCGTGCGCGGGAATAGTCGCCATCTTCACCACACCTAGCAACTCAAATTACCCAATCATGTATCTACACCTGAGCCTTAATACACTCCCCTTTTCCCTGCTTTATAAAAGAGCTGATTGTAACCCTCGTGGTAGAACAAGCAGCAGAGCAACAGAAGAGCCATGTTAGTAGAATAAAGTGCACAGTTATCTCTTTACAACGTCTAGGTCTCATTCCTTTGCTGGGTAACTCGGAGTCTCAGTTGATTTGTCCTGCGGGACGGGACAAGTGGCGCCCAACGTGGGGCTCGAGTAACATCCAGCGAAAGGAAGCGCCGCACCGAACGAGGAGGGCCCTCTCATCCATAAAGCCATGACAAACCTGTCACGAAGTTCAACGGTGTCGGTGAACAGAGGAACAAAGGAATGAAGGAACAAAGGAACGAAGGAACGAAGGAACAAAGAAATGAAGAAATGAACAAGCCTCGTCGCAGGAACTCTGGTTACGGTAAGACCTCATTTTATTTCCTTTCAGTATGGGACAAAACACTAGCTCTCACAGTCTTTATATTACCCAAATTAAGGATTCACTAAGAGTATGAGGAATTAATATTAAGAAAAAGGAACTTACTAAATTCTTTGCCTATATAATTGATACCTGCCCCTGGTTTCCCATAGATGGTACTATC
>JAQZBX010060553.1:0-17283 GCA_029593785.1 Cabassous unicinctus | reverse complement strand
TCAAATGCCTTTTCTGTATCAATTGAGAAGGATCATGTGATTTCTCTTCTTCAATTTCTCAATGACGTTTATTACATTAATTGATTTTCTTCTGTTGAACCACCCTTGCATACTTGGGATGAAACCCACTTGATCGTGATGTATAATTTTTTAAATGTGCTTTTGGATTCTATTTTCAAGTATTTTGTTGAGGACTTTGCATCTGTATTCATTAAAGATATTTGTCTGTAATTTTCTTTTTTGTAGTATCTTTATCTGATTTTGGTATGAGGGTGATATTGCTTTCATAGACTGAGTTTTGTAGTGTTCTTTCCTCTTCAATTTTTTGGAAGCCCTTGAGCAAGATTGGTATTAGATCAACTTTGAATGATTGGCAGAATTCAACTGTGAAGCCATTTGGTCCCAGGCTTTTCATCTTTAGAAAGTTTGTGATAACTGTTTCAATCTCTTGGCTTGTGATTGGTTGATTTGTTGGGGTCTGCTATTTCTTCTAGGTTCCATTTATGTGGTTTGTGTGTTTCTAGGAATTTGTCAAACTCCTCTACATTATCTAATTTTTTGACATACACTTTGTATTAATCAGCCAAAGGGGTGCTGATGCAAACCACTGGAAATCTGTTGGTCTTTATAAAGGGTAATTATTTGGGGTAGAGGCCATAAAGTTGCCAGGTTATAAAGTTACCATAAAGCATAAGTTACTTCCCTCACCAAACTCTGTGAGGGGCCCAGCTTCCTGGGTTCCTCTCTGCCCCGGGCTTGATTCTTTCCAGGTTCAACTGCTTGTTCTCTCCAGAAGGTCAGCTGTAGACTATGAGGCTTTCTAGCCTTTGCCTTTCTCCACAAGTCCAGCTGTTTGTCAAGTGAATGTCTCATCTCTTTTCCCGTGGCCTTCTCTCATTCCTCACTACTATGCTCCTCTGTTTGCTTGCTTCCCAGGGCTCCAGCTCAAGACTCCACATCAGAATTCCAATATTGGATCTCCAACTCAAAACTCCAACTCTGTCCTTTGCCATGACTTTTATCTTTGATTTCCTACCCACCAAGGGGCAGCTCAATGTCGTACTGTTGTGGCCCAATCAAATCCCTAATCATAACTTAATCATGCCCAGATGAACAGACCAGTTTACAAGCATAATTCAATGTCTATATTTTGGAATTCATAACTATATCAAACTGCTAAACTGCTACACAGTTCATAGTATATTCTTATGAGCGCTCTTATTTCTGCAGGGTCAGTGCTAATGTCCCTCTCTCATTTCTAAATTTATTATTTTGCATCTTCTCTCTTTTTCTCTTTGTCGGTCTGGCTAAGGTTTTATTGATTTTGTTGATCTTCTCAGAGAAAGAACTTCTGGGTTTCATGTGCCTCTCTAGATTTTTTTGTTCTTGATTTCATTTTTTTCTGCTCTGCTCTTAACTCTTTCTTTCCTTCACCTTGGTTTGGGGTTAGTTTGCTGTTATTTTCCCAGTTCCTCCAGGTGTGCAGCTAAAGCTTCAATTTTAGCTCTTTCTTCTTTTTTAATGTAAGCATTTAGGGGTATAATTTTCCCTCTCAGCATTGTCTTTGCAGTGTCCCTTAGGTTTTGATATATTGTGTTCTCATTTTCATTTGTCTCAAGATATTTGCTGAATTCTCTTGAAATTTATTCTTTGACCCACTGATTATCTAAATGTGTTGTTTAATCTCCATATATTTATGAATTTCTGTTTTTCCATCCATTTTCAATTTCCAGCTCATTCTCTTAAGATTAGAGAAAGCGTTTTCTATAATTTCAATATGTTTGAACTCATTGAGATTTGTCCTGTGATGCAATATATGGTCTATCTTGGAGAAGGATCTATGAGCACTTGAAATAAAAGTATACCCTGCTATTTGGGGATGAAAATGTTCTGCAGATGTCTGTTAGGTCTAGTTCATTTATCATATTATTCAAGTTCTCTGTTTCTTTTTCCTCTGTCCAGATGTTCTATCCAATACTGAGAGTCTCCAACTATTATTGTAGAGACATCTATGTTTCCCTTCTGTTTTACCTGTGTGTACCTCATGTATCATTTTAACAGTGTGTGCCTCATGTATCTTAGGGCACTCAGGTTAGGTGCATAAATATTTAATACAGTTATTTCTTCTTGCTGAATTGCCCCTTTTATTAATATATAATGACCTTCTTCATCCCTTATAACAGTTTTTCATTTGAAATCTATTTGTCTGTTGTCAGTATCACTACTGCAGCTTTTTATTTGTTTGTTTGTGTGGTTATTTGGTTACTATTTGTATGGAATAATTTTTCCAACCTTTCACTATTTTTAAAAAAGGTTTATTTCATTTATTTATTTCTCCCCATCCCCTCGTTATTTTGCATTTGCTGTGTCTGTTTGTTGTGTGCTGGTCTTCTTTTAGGAGATGCCGGGAGCCAAACCTGGAACCTCTAATGTGGGAGGGAGTTGCCTAATTGCTTAAGCAACCACTAATCCCTGCTTTGGTGTGTCTCTCATTGTTTTCCTCATATCTTTTGTTGTGTCATCTTTTTCATTGGCTCACCATGCCTGCCCATTGCGTCAGTTCATTGCCTTGTTTGTCTTCTTTAGGAGACACTGCTAAAGGAAACTGGAACCTCCCATGTGGTAGGCAGGAGCTCAATCTCTTAAGCCACATCCGCTTCTCCAACCTTTCACTTTTAACCTGGTGTCCTTACATATAATGTGAATCAGTGGTAGACAGCATATAGACAACTCATAATTTTTAATCCATTCTATCAGTCTCTGTCTTTTGATTGGGGAGTTCAAGCCATTAACATTCAATATTATTACTGTAAAGGCATTACTTACGTCATCCATTTTGTATTTCGGCTCTCTGTTGTCATATTGTTCTCTTGTCTGCTTTCTTACCATTTGTTTTATCCTTCTAATAATCTTCATTTCTACACTTTTCTCCAAATTTCTTACCCTTGTTTTTTCCTTTCCGTCTATAGTACTCCTTTTAGTGTCTCTTGTAATTCTGGTCTTTGGTAACAGATTCTATTGGCTTTTGTTTGTCTCTGAAGACTTTGAACTCACCTTCATTTTTGAAGGACAGTTTTGCCAGATGCAGAATTCGTGCCTGGCAGTTTTTCTCTTTCAGTGCCTCAAAAACATCCTACACCTTTCTTCTCTCCTCCATGGTTTCTGATGACAGGTCAGGACCTAATTTTATTGAGCTTCCCTTGTATGTGATGCTTTGGTTTTCTCTTGATTCTTCCTGAATCTTCTCTTCATATCTGATATTTGTCATTCTGAATAGCAGGTGTCTCGGGATAGGTCTATTTGGATTTATTCTGTATTGGGTGCATTATCTTGCTTGGATATTGATATTCATATCTTTCATAAGGGTTGAAAAGTTGTTTGTCATTATTTTGTCAAATATTCCTTCTGACCATTTTCCATTCTCCTTCTGTCATACCAATAATGCAAATGTTTATGCATTTCACATTATCATTCAATTACCTGAGACTCTGTTTAATTTTTTCCATTCTTTTCTCTTTCTGTTCTCCTGCCTTTTCCAGTTCAAATGTTCTGTCTTCAAAATCAATAATTCTGTCTTCAAGTAGTTCATATACACTCTTGTGTGCCTCTAATGTATTATTAATATCATCTGTCATGTCTTTCACTCCCAAAGGTCTGTTACTTTTCTTTGCAGGCTTTAAAATTGTTCTATATGTTCACTGAGTGCCTTCTTAATATCCTTTATTTCTTTAATCATATTTTCTTTAATTATTTAAGTACTTTAGGAGACTTGTGTGACTTTCACTGATTAATTGTCTTAAATCCTGTATATCTCCAGTATATTTGGTTAGTTCCTTTGGCTGGGCCATCTCTTCCTGTTTCCTAGTATCACTTGCAATTTTTTACTGATGTCTAGGCATCAGAATATGTTGGTGAATTTACTCTGATGCTCAATTTCTCATTTTTGTCCATTGTTTTTTTCTCACAGTTTTTCTTTTATATTTTGTTCAGCTTATTATTTAAATTTGCCCAGATTAAGTTATCAAAATTAGGCGAGGGGCTCACTAATGAAGTGCAGATATTCTCCTAGGGACTAGGATGCAGAGAAAGCAGAAAATCATTTTTCCATGTAAGTTCCAGATTGGCCAGCAGATGGTGCTTGTCAGTGTAGCTTTTCACTGATATGTTTCAGTCTTGGATTTCCTGTGTTCCTGTTTTGAATCACCAGAGCAGAGATTCAAAGTGTGTTCTGCTGACCAAATTCAGTGAAGAGAAGCCATCTAACTCTCCTTCCCTTTTCTCTACATCCCTTCAAAAAGCTGACAGGGAGGAAGATGTCTGTTCCCCTCTCAATCAGCAGCAGTGAGCCAGGGGTTTTACCCCTGTTTAACATCTTGGGGGTGGGGGAGGAGAACCCTTCCAGGCTGCCACAGGGGCTTGGTAATACACATATATTGTTTTAGCTTCTGCATCTCTCTGTCCCTCACCCGTCTGAGATTTGTGTAGCATTGCCCTGTTCTGGTGACTCCGAAAGCTGGTCCCTTGGACATTTCTTGGCTCTTCCTCTCTTTTTTTGTGAGACCATTGATCTCTGCCTGTTAGTCACTATCTTCCTACAATCCCCAGTGTCTTCTTAATATCCTTAATCTATTTATGCATCTCATTAAATTTATTAATGAGATTTGTTTGGATATCTTTGATTAGTTTTCTCAAATCCTGTGTTTAGTATGGAAGTTTAATTTCTTTGTTTGACTAAGCCATATCTTCCTGTTTCTTATTATGTTTTGTAAATTTTTTCTCGTGTTTTCATATTTTTGTTGTTGTTGCTCTTTTCAGTCTTTGCTCTGCTTCTCCCTTTAGTCTATAGCTTTCTTATTGGTTGGCTTTTAGTTATTGGCCCCCTTTGACAATTGGTTCAAATTATTTTGGACCTTTATACTTAAGAAACCATTTTTTTTTTAGCTCGTAACTGATTTTACACTGAATATATGCTACAATTTTTATATTTTTGTTTGTTTATATTTTTAATTAAAAAAGAAACTTTAGATTACATAAATGTCACATAAAAAATATAATGTATTCCCATATGCCCCACTCCGTCCCCCTGCCACACTTTCCCACACTATCAATATCCTTCATTAGTGTGGTACATTTGTTACAATTGGTGAAACCATATGGAAGCATTTCCACTATCTATGCATTGTAGATTACATTACAGTTTACACTCTGTCCCATGCAATTTTGTAAGTTATGACTAAATATATAATGCCTGTATTGATCATTACCATGTCATGCAGGACAATTCCAGTGTCCCTAAAATGTCCCCATATTACACATATTTTTCCCTCTCCTCTGCTCAGAACTTCCAGGGGCCCCTACCTCCACATCAATGATGAAAGTTCTTCCATTGCTAAAATCACAATAAGTTTATAATAGAATAATAGTAAGTCTAATTTAGTCCATTGTTCATTCCCAAATCTTGAAGATTTGGGGATGGTGATGTCCCCTCTGCCCCTAATTGAGAGGGGCCTTAGGTCCACGGGGCAGATGGATGGAAATATCTTGCTTACAGTTGCAGACCCTCTCTGTTCTTTGGGATGGGTGTTGTTCACTATTAACACCTTGTTATTTGTCCTGGGTGAGTCCAATGAACTTTAGAGTCGGTGTTGCAACTCTGGTGAGATTTGGGTACAATCTTTGATATTGCACTATTTGTGCAATTATTTCATCCCCAGGAGCAAGCTTCCTTTCCCCTCTCCCTCCTCTGGGTTTGTTAACCTGTTCTTTTTGTTTTTTATTTGCCTCTGTTATCAGATGGCTCTGGTTTCTGGGTTTCTAGGTTCTTGGTTTAGGCTGCATAAGGGAATTTAAAGACATGCCCTAGGGTAGGAAAGGAAGTATATAGCTTATTAAGAAACAAGAAAATGAGAAAAGTACATGGTCCTAAGTATGGAACATGAGTGTGCTGCAGAGTGAGATGTTTGCATGGGACTCCACGTCAGGAAATTTTAAAATCTTTCTTCCTCCCCCTTCATAATGTCAGGGCAGGACCCGCACTGTTTGCTGTACTGATTGGGTGCCCCACTTGTCATTTCTCAGGGGCCCAATGGTGCAGGCTTTTGAGGGTATGCAGGGCTTTCCCTTGACCCAACGGCATCTCATGGGTCAAACGGAACTTCATTTTATCAAATGGGATCTCTTGGCTAGGGTCTCACAGGATTTTTCCAGTAGACTTCTTCTTAGGGAGTTTTCGTGCAGGGTTTCACAGCCATGTGGTCTTTTAGCATGTTGTCTGTTGGCCATGTTGTCTGCCAGGCCAGCCACCTACCCTATTTTACTATACTAACTTGCCTCAACAACCACCCTCAGAGAGGTTACACCCTCATTCTTAAGGGGGTGCTGGAGGCTGATGGTTTTTCTTCTTTAGCTACTTCCTGCTGGTTAGGAGGAATAAACCCTACCTGACAAGCCAATCCTCTGGCTATTCTATTGTGTTTGAGGGAAAATGGCTCTGGCACCCTCATTAGAAATGGATGAAATTCCCCGCCTGATATTGATTCTGTAAGAAATAAAATTAGAATTAAAGATACATAGTCCTATCAAGAATAAAGAAGATGTGGTAGGCAGGCCCCAAAAGGGGGCCAGTCATGACATATTGGAACATGAGAGTAAGAAAGGCCAAGGTGCATTCAGTGGCTGTGTTCTCCCTAAGTTGATGGGAAATGAGATCCTTTCTTGAGTTCTTTTATGCTGTTGGTTAACTCTAGGGAGAGATTGCAGTAGACTCATTGGGTTTGGTATAAATTACTAACCCAAGCTTTCATACTGGTGGTTATGCCTAGGACAGTTAGGAGATATAGGAAGAGAGGCATTTATCTAGACAAACTCACAAAGACAGTACAGGCAACAACAAGACAAGCATATGGCAAGCAAAGTAAATACAGTACTTAAGAGTGCCATTCCGTTATCTTATAAGCACATTCATTAACCACTTAGAAAAAGAATTGTTTACCAGGAATTTTAACACATTCATTATCATTCTGCATGTGATCTAGAATAGAAAAAATATCATCATAATCATCAAGCATATATGTACAGTACTTAATACTAGTTGAACTTACCAATGCATAAGTTTCTCTTTCAGATTCAATTGATAGATCGAAGCTCCAGGTGTGAAATACCATACATGTTATCTCTCCATGGGAGTAGCCCATAATGCCAATTTTGTTGGTTTACATTCTATTCACATTATTCTCATAATTATTTCTCCACTTGGTGTGTCCTTCACACAGCCATCATGCTGCAGCACTGTTGATCCTAGAGAGAAGCTAGGAAGACAGAGCCCCAGCATTTCACTGGCCTGGTTCATAGTGCCCTTCAGTGCTATGAAACAGAGCCAGTCTGGAGGCAATGTCCATTTTACATCTGGCCATATTGAGCCATTGTTGGCTGCTGCAGGAGTCCAAAACTGCAATATCCTCTCCATCCTCCTCAGAAGCATAACCAGAGATGTGGTAGATACCTTTATTACTTTTGGGGTCAGTGACCAACCTAGCCAATAACTCAAATGGAGAAGCAGCCATGCAGGGTATTTGGGTCTGACTTTGATGCACAAGAGAGTTTGACAATAACATATTTAATGAACTTAAACTATTTTTGTACTTTGTTTTTTGCTTCAATACCTTTCCCAAGTTTATGTAAATTAACAGGTATTTTACTTTACAGTACAGGAAAAACTGCTTTTTCCATTATTTTGTGAAAATCTAAGATTCCCAATGTAATCATGATCATCTTTCTTTACCACCATGTCAGGGGTGCAGCACATGGAACATGCATATCTCCTCAAGTTAGCTCGAAATTTAGGGTCAACTGATGGAATTCCTCAGGAAATTCAGCTGGGTCTTCCTAAAATCATCCCACCTGTTGTTTTTTATTTTTATGTTGAGCTAAATCTTTCAGGGAAAAGGGAACATGGACCCTAATTTTAACTGCATCTCCATTTGCTACTTCACTTATGGGGCAGAGGCTGTTCTCAGGTCCCCTGGTAGGGTGAAGAGACATCCACTCCTGGTGACTCCTGCTGGACTAGCTATGGGATGTGGAGGATGGACATATGTCCAAGAGAGCTTTTGGTTCAGGGGGCCCTAGGACTGGGGCCTTAGGCTTCAGAATCTCAGGCTCCAGGAACTGAGATACAATATGGGAGTAACTGAGGAGGGGATCATCTAGGATATCACACTCCTTCTCAGGTTTTCTCTTTTCTGGGGATAGTTTCACTTCCAGAGCATAACACAACCTACAAGACCAATTTAAACTTGTGTTCTGAGATAAAGTAAAAAACAGTTGGACATAAAGAAACTTTGACTGCTTCCCTTCCCTTTTACACAGGAGGTCTAAGTGGAAAATAGGGTTATAATTTACAGTGTTGTTGGCAGGTCATTGCTGGCCATTTTCAAGGCCATATGAAATCTCTGACTGCTTCCCTTTCCTTTTGCACAGGAAGTCTAACTGAAAAATAGGGTTATAATTTAGAGGGCGATTTCCAAGGTCATACTGTGGCCATACTGTGTTACAGAAGATCAGTTTCTCCTTCCTCAACCCTTCAGCGAGCAAGTTCTGGTACACTAGAGACCATGACCATTATTCTAGGAAAAATGAAAAAGTGTTTGTCAGGCAATCTGGTGTCACAGGGCCCAAATCTGAATAAACTATTACCCTCAAAGCTGCAACTCCCCAAATACTTGTCCCTCTAAAAAGCTAGGGGATGCTGACTAGTCAAGGGTCACATAAGCTTTGGGAGACATTTGGAGCTGCTGCTCTGGATTCATGTCCCAAAGACTCAGAGCCCTTGCTGCTGGGCATTGCCAGGGCAATCTAGACTTGGGAGATGCCTGGACCTAGTTTCCAGAGATTGAAGCTACCAAGCCACATGTGTGATATTTCTTAGAAAAGGGGCTGGCTTGAATTTTTTTTTTGCCTATTAAGTGGTCTTATTTTATGACCATGGTCAGGAAGTTTCACAGTTACACCAGCCATTAAAGTAATTGTTGGCTATCTCTGCCTAGGCGGGTCCACACCAAGACTTTCTCTCCCATTTCTCAGCAAGCTTTATTCTTTCCTCCATTTCCCAAATAAATTCTTTTTACTGGCCTAATGGAAAAACAAAAACAAAAAGAAATAAAAGTAATTTTTCTGCCCTTGCCAGCCAATAACCGTGAATGGGGGTGCTGACACAATGTGAGGGCATTCCAAGACCTGAGAATGACCCAAACTTCCCTCCAATACCAAGGGTGGGATGAAGGACATGCTACTAAGTGTATTTTCAGTTATTGCAGTGGCTTCTGGCTGGCTCCTCTGTTATGAAGCTGCTTTTCATTATTAATATCAATTTAGGCTTCTAATTAATAATGGTTTCCTGGAGTTAACCATTTAAATACTTTATATTAGACAATGCTTTTTATAAATGTCTTATAATTAACAACAACCACAAAGACTAGTTACTTTATATTTAAATAAGCTTATTAAATTACTGTTAGTAACCAATGAAATTCACTTTATCTTAATTTCAGTAAACATGAACTTACAATTTTCATCATTTTAAAGATTTAATACATAAAATGTTAATATGGTTACTTGGTATTCTATAAACCTAGGGAGACTCCACCCAAGCTAAATAAAATTGAAATCATTATACTTAATGCAAGGAATGTTCTTTTTCCTTCCTTTATAGGAGGCTAAAACCCCTTTTCTTAAAAAAAAACAAAACTAAAACTGTGAATAATCTTAAAAACCATACTGACTGCTAAGTTCTGGAATATATTATAATTGTTTAGTTTGGTTTTTAGATAATTATTATTATTTTTACTTTTTAGTTATCCCCCTCTCCAAGATGGTTTTCTTATCTGTCTGCTCATTGTTTGCTCACCTTCTCCAGTAGGCACCGGGAACCAAACCCTGGACCTTCTGACATAGGAGGTGAGTGCCCAACAGCTTGAACCACCTCTGCTCCCCATGGTTTGCAGCAACTGCTGTCTTGTGGCATTTGTTCATTTAGGGATATCCTTGTTGCAGTAGGTGCAGCTTCTAGCTCGTTGTGGCATGTGCAGTGTCTGCTTATCATTTTTAAGAGGCACCAAGACCTGAACCTGGGACTTTCCATGTGGTAGTCAGGAGCCCAATTGTTTGAGCCTCATCCACGTCCCTAAATTGTTTTAAAGATATTTCCATAATTTTCAAGTACTTTTCCATTACTTACTGAAATTTGGTAATAGGATTATTAACCACCCTTATTTAAAGTCTGTTAAAAGGTTTAAATTGGGGAATTACAGGATAAACTATGATTCTTAATTTCCCAGCCTAGTAGATAAAAATTTTTTTTACACTAAACTTACATTTCATCCCAAGGTATGAAAATATACACTGAACAAATAGAAATAGAGAGTTAGACACAAAAGCACACAATTTACTAATGCTACTTATAATTCTCATTCTCTTACCAAATAAGTTTAACTGTAAAATAACATTATATTTGAAAGATCTCTTTGAAGTGTATTTCTAATTAATCTGCACTGTGACCATGCAGTTTGCACAAGAATTTCATTCCTTTTAATTATTGACTTACAACCAAATTATTCCTAATTCTTTAAAATAGAGTTTGCATTTTCCTTTACTTCAGAGCTTTGCTTATTTCCCTGTTTAACTTTGACAGAACTTGGATGAGAAACACTCATTCCAGTGTACACTCACCAAGGTCATTGAAGCCTCAGGGAAGCCTTGTTTTTCTCATGGCTTGCTGCTTTTAGGAACAGCAATGCTGAAAGTGGGAAACCCCTGTCTCCCCGGTCCACAGAGATAGAAGGACTCCAGTGGCTGATGGACAGGATGAGTGAACATCCATCCCTGAGGGTTGAGAAATCCACCAGGCAGCAGTCTAGTTCACAACTGAAGTCATGAGACAAAATCAGGGCCATTAACACCAGTGGAAAAACAGGAGATGGGGTGCCTTAAATTTGCTTTCCCCTGAGTGGGGGCAGAAGTTTTCATGAAATAACCATAAGCAAAGGCAAGGAGTGAGGCTAGACCTGAGTTGACCATAAACAAAGGTAAATTCAGTTTGTACTTACCATTACAGTAGTAAAGATAGACTAACTCCACTCAGTTATAGCAATTTCAATTATCTTTCTGCTGCTTTATAATATAACAGCATCTATATAATGATCTTAATTCTTAGTGATAGTTTCTAGAAAGATTTTACTTTAGAACAAATTGGGCACTTTTGTTTATTTACTAAGTAACTAAGCAATTTTATTAATAATATTAATGTTGCTAAGATTTTCTTCTTTTCCATCAGTTGAATTAATTCCGCTTGTAATTTGTTCTATATATCAAATCCAAGTCAAACACAGATTAAAAGTTAAACAGGAGATTAAGGACAAATTAAAAGAGAAGAGAGAATTTTGCACACTTACTTAGCTTAGGGAAAGGCCTGGCTTTAGAATCATATTGATGCAGAGCTCCCAGTGTCTATCCATGGGTGAAAACTTGTGCAGGACACTCCAGCTTTGTTCCTTCAGGAAAAACCTTGGGTAGCTGGTAGATATAGAGCTAAGGGGGCCAGAGAAGCCCTGTCCCCAACAAGATATGAATTCGGCTGCTTTGGGGGCTACATCCCATTAGTTACCTCCCTGTGAGGCTTTTTCATTGGGAAAATTGAAGTGTTACAAGGGAATAGGCAGGGAGCTAGGAAGAGCCAGGAATTTTTTCAAAAATCTTAATTGCTGGCATATGGGGGGGTAACTTATTCTACAGGAGAGAGACTTAGTAAATGGCCCAGATCTAGATTCCCATTTGCTCACCTCATTAGGCACAACCAAGTTTAGGAGAGGCCTGCGGTGCAAGCTAGGACAGAGTAATTGGCCCATGTTAACTAAGAAATTAAGAATCTTACGTGCCACACCAAGGGTCACCCAAGTCTTCTAGGTTGATGGTTCACAAGTGGCTTCAGGCCCCTTATGTCATACACGGAGCAAATCCACAGCAGATGGCAGGGTGAGACAACTTGGGGCCAGGTTCCTACTGATGTGGAGCCTGGATGTGGGTTCCTGAGGTGAACAGTACTTTTAACAGGAGCAGTTAAAAGGTGAGACTGTCTTGGACCTCATGCCCACCCCTCCTTATCTCACCCCTCCTTACCTTCTTCATCTTGCTGGCATGGTCTCAAATGTTGAAAAATGCAAAGGCTGTTTCTAAAAGGCATTTAATGGAAGTTTGGAGCCCAGGGAAAGTTTGTGCAGCTTTCTACAGCCATCCAAGGCAGGTTGGAGTTCCAAGGAGGATCTGTTCTTCTCTAGAGTTAGGATCTAACAAGAGGATAGTTCTATTGCTTCTACCAGATTTCTTTGAAATAAGGCTGGGTTTTTAAGTTCTGCCTCTGGGTAATTTCCCTGAGCTTATTTAAAATTGTCCAGTTTGGCAGTACACTTCATCCCTTTAAGGAGATATGGCCACATAGTCTCTGGCCCTCAGATCTGTCTAACTCCTTCTTTTCTCTTACACAGATTTAACTGGAATTCAGGGTTCCATACAGAGCTCACTCTCAGCCATACTGTAGCCATGAGGTGTGGAAGGAAAAAATTAGCCTCTTTCCTTTTAGAATATCATAAGGCAGGTTGTCCAATTAGAAGCCACCCATTATCCCAGAGGAAGAAAAATGCCTTCATCAGTCATGGTGATGCCCCACTGATAGGTCTGGTGGAATGGATTGCTCACTGAGCCAGATCCCTGGAGTTTGGGAGCCCTGCCCACTGTCTCCACATTCTGGGGATTGGGAGCCTTATGTCTCTGGGTATCCCCAGAGACTTAGAGGTCTTGGTGGATGTCTGGGTCTGGTTCCCAGACTTTAACTCTCAAATCAGGCTTTTCCACTAGGAAAGGGACTGGATAGGGATGTTTCTTTTGCCTACTTTGCAGAGGTCTTTGGAGTTAGCCCATGAGTGAGCTCATCTCTTGGCCATTCCCACGGACAAGTTCTGCAGTTAAACCTGGTAATAAGAGGCAATTAAAAAGCAGAGACTGATCTGTGGCTTACAGAAAACAGCCTCAGGGGACCCAGAGGTAAAGTCACTAATAAAACAAAAGAGGGCACAGTCCAGCAGATCTGGCAGTGGGAGAGGTGGCAGTGGCCACAGCCCAGCTCCAGGAAGGCTCTCAGTGCACCATGTCCTCCAGTATTGCCAGGGTCCCCAAGAGGAAGGTCAGCTCAGTCAAAGCAACAGGGAAGGAGGAGCCCAAAAGGAGGTCAGTGAGGCTATCCACTAAACCTGTTCCTGTGGAAGTGGAAGTGAAACCAGAAGAAGCAGGAGGAAAGGACAAACCTTCAGACAAAATGCAACTAAATGGAAATAGGGGAGCCAAGGGAAAAGACGTTGAAGTGGTTAACCAAGAAACTAAAGATTTACCTGCTGAAAGTGGAAAAACTAAAAATGAGGAGTCCAGTCTCTGATGAAGAAGGAGGGAAAGAAGTCAAGTCTGGATAATACAGTCTACCATGTCTTATCAGTGGTCCCTGTTTCTCCCTTCTTGTACAATCCAGAGGAATATTTTTATCAGATATTGTACAGATGAAAGTTTTTTAATAGCTGTAGAAGAAACATTTTTAAGAAGGAAATTGGCATCCCAACTCATTCCATTTTATTTGAGTGTAGATTCTTTTCTTCCAGAGAGGAAATCATCTGGCAGTTGTTTGTTTTTTGGTACAACCAGAAAATAGTGGGATATTGAATTATGGGAAACTTTTTCTTGGGTATCAACCTACATTCCAGTGGGGTCTGGCAGTTTTTATACTTTATAATACAACACATACTAAAGGATGATTTGGAATCAGTTATGCAATTAATATGTGATGGATATTTTAAATTACTCCTATTCCCATATCTTTAGTAGACAGGTTTCTTAAAACCACTTCCTGATCTTGGCTCTCCCTGTCAGAACCCTGCAACTTCCTTGGTCATGTTTTTTTTATGTGCTGTAAAAGATTGGAAATGTGAGTGTGTAGTGTTTATGATATTAAATTGTGAATTAATGGAACTTAAAAATGTAACAGCTTATTAAACTTTGAAGATATTGGTACTTGATATCTTCTTAAGGAAAACTTGCCTCTGAATTTTAAGCTAGAAAGTCACTGGAATAACTTTAGAAAAACAACTACATGGCTTTGTAGGTTTTTGGTGTGAATGTTAAAAATTGTGTACAATTTGTTCATAATATATATGCTGACCTACAACACAACCAATAAGATCTCAAGTATGAAAGAAAAAAGAGGGCACAGACAGGCTTTAATTAAAACTCACCAGTCACTGGTGGGGGTTCAGGGAGCACCATTTATCTCTCATCTCTTGGCTTGCTTGACAAATAATGCTACCAGATGTCTCTAGTTTCTGGGCTTTTAGGTTCTTGGCTTGTGTTGCAGAAAAGAATTCAAGGACATGCCATAGGGTAAGCAAGTGAATAAATAGCTTATTAAGAAACAAGAAAATGAAAAATGTACATGGTCTGGGGCATCGACTGCAAGTGGGCTGCAGAGTGAGATGCATGTGTGGGACCCCAGGTCAGAGCTTTATTGTCTTTCTTCCTCCCCCTTATAATGTTGAGGCATGGCCCTAGCTTTTCTGGCTCTAATTGGTTGCCCCACTTGTCGTTTGTCAGGGGCAAATGGTGTGGCCTTTTGAATGTATCCAGGGCTTTCCCTTGACACAATGGGATCCCATGGGTCAAATGGGATCGCATTTTTCCAAATGGGATCTCATAGCTTGGGACTCACAGGTCCTTTTGGCAGCCTTCTTCTCAGGAGGGTTCCAGGCAGGGTCTCATGTCTATGTGGCCGGTCAACTGTGTTGACTTCTAGGCTGAACACTTTTCCCCTTTCACTATACTAACCTGCCTCACCCCTGAATATTTTTTAATACTCCTTTTTTTTCTTTAACTGCTATTACGTAGAAGGCTAAATTTGGTAAGATTGTTCCCCTGGATACAACTTTCCCAGTCAGATTTCCTAGTCAAAACAGACCCAGGGACCCATGAAGGTAGTTTATATTGATTTCAATGGGCTCTGGAGGGGAAGACATAAAGTCCACTAACCTTCTTTCTGACATCACCCCATATCTATGCTTTCCTAATATACCTAGCAGATAGTGGTCTTCATCCAGTTGTTCCCTGCTGCCCTAAGGTTTTGCCTTCTCAGATGACTTACTCTGATGGGGGCATGATTGAGACTGAAGATGCCATCCTAACCAGGATGAAACTTCTACATCTCCCAGACCCTGGGATCTAAGTTCTCTAATCATCTTCCACAACCTGTTCTGGGTCCCCTGGGGTGGTTGTGTGACTCTGCCAATGCTGTCCAAGAGAAAGATTTCAGGCTGTGATTGCTTCCTCTCCTATCTGGGCCAGGATTGCTACAGCCATTTATGGTGTGTGGGGTGAATATTTGCACAGCCCTGTGAGAGAGTGTGTGCTTCTCTCTTTTTTATGCCTTGAGTCTGAGTGTCCTGCAGCCTTTTAAGGTGGACTGGGTAAATCTGGATTGGGTTTGACTGCACCCAAGTCCACTCCTTCTTGGTATAGGGGCCAAGCATTGGCTCTCCAATCGGGGCATGTTGAACACAAATCCTATTATCCTGTGAATCTGCTGTGCTTTTCAATCACCCCTGCTTCTATTATGGTATTCCTCTGGTCTCTGGATTCCTCCAAAAAGGTGATCCAAACAGATGCTGACTGATTATTAGCTGCCGAGTGGGACAATCTGATTGTTAGAGCTCCCTATTCTGTCATCATCTTGGGTCTTTAATCATGATCATTTTAATCATCCTTTGTTACTGTTCCTGCTGTATTTTGTTGTCCTATGATGTTAAATAAAGTTTACTTCCATTACAGTTTTGGTCCATTTAATCAGATCACATCACTGTCTTGATTTGTTCAACCCTGAGCTAATATCAAGGGTAAAATTAAGGTAAAGACCCATAACCCTGACTACTGAATGGTTTGGTTGTGATATGTAGAAACTTCAGGGTCAGGAAATGATATCTGAGTCAGTGACCAGATCAATCTTGTCCTAAGATCTCAATGACTTTAGAGTGGGTATGGGGGAGTTTCAGGGGAGTAAATCCATTTATCCATGGGTTCTTGGTGGTCTGGCTAAATGGATTGAAAAAAGTTTATTACTCTTTAAAAGGGTTAGGGCCATACTTACCACTCCCTGGTTATTTCTAATAACTAACCATTGTGTAAGACACATCATTCAGCTATTTAGGTAGAGTTGGAAAAGGAAACCACTGGCAAAGGAGAACACTTGCAAGAGAAACTGCAACGAAACCCCAGGGGTGACATGTTGGACATGGAAGAGGGTCTGTAGAACCCAAGGCCCCAAAGTGATGGGAGTCAACAAATTTCCAGGAAGAAATTATAACAATGTGAGAGGATTTGTGAACAGATCTGAAAAGTGTTGTAACTCTACTTGTGAAAAACAAGTCAGTTCACAGTTATGAACAATGAAATAAAATCTGTTGCTACATTTAACTGTGAATAATGTGGATTTGACATATTAAACCATTTTCTGCATTTAAAGTCTCTCTCCAAGAAAAGCATCTTGGATTCTGTAGTTTGTGGATCATATTACATGTAAAGAAAGTGTTTTTCAGAAGAAAGGGACTCAGAAATAATTTTCTCCTTCTACTGTGTGCCCTCGTTCATAAGAGACTTAACTAAGAATTTTTAAACACTCATAATAATAACTGTTATGCCTGTGATTTCACCACAGGTGGGTCTTATGCTTCTCTGAATATACTGGTAAGAAGGATCAGTAAGTGAAACTCCATTAAATCATCCTAAATATCCTATAGTCTTCAGGTGAGGTATATTCTTCAGATTGACACATTCCTTGTGAATGCCAAGCTCCTTCTGAACATAATTTTTATTACTCCCGACTGCAATGCTAAACACTTTCTCAGGATCCTTTGAAGCTAGGATTCCCCTGATATCCTAGGATCTATATAAGTGGCTGCCCCAAATGACACAGCGAAGACATGAACAGCATGAGATGGCAATGGCATGAAGGGTGATGTGATGTTCATTGAGAACAATGGTGAAAGTTTTTGATTGGTTCCTCTAGACTCTGGAGGTGACAGCAGTTTCTTGATGGGGTAGCTCTTTGAGTGCAGCAGAGGCTTTGGCATCTGGGAACCGCAGTGGCAGCAGCTCTTCAACAGGCTAGTTTGATAATATGTTTCTGGACCTGTACTTATGAGTATA